>CM053033.1:193312856-193416234 GCA_028564925.1 Lithobates sylvaticus | reverse complement strand
GAAGATTTACCCCCCTTTATGACCAGGCCATTTTTTGCGATACGGTGTCCTGTCGAATACTGTCCGCTGTCTACTGCGCATGCGCAGTACGGAGCACAAGGACATTCGGAAAATCTCCGAAGATGAACGGCGCCTGCGCCGTGAGTCCAGGTTCAAGCCCCACCATCCAAGTGGACGTAGAGTTAGAATAAAAAACAGCCGAGCGCAGCGAGGCCGTGCCCGAAGCGTGGCGAGCGAAGGGAGCCCGCGAGGGGCCCTCTAACATTGTGTAGCCCTATGTCCACTTGGATGGTGGGGCTTGCACCTGGACTCACGGCGCAGGCACCGTTCATGTTCGGAGATTTTCCGAATCTCCTTGTGCTCCGTACTGCGCAAGCGTTGCGCCTGCACGGTACGGGGCGGGCACTATTCGATTGGCGGACGTTTTTTGACAGAGCAACGGCACTGCGTTACTTTAACTGACGGTTGTGCGACACTGTACCCAAATACATATTATATCCTTTTTTCTCACAAATAGAGCTTTCTTTTGGTGGAATTTGATCACCTCCTGTGTATTTTTTTTTTTTTTTTTTTTTGCTCTATAAACAAAAAAAGGCAAATTTAGACTAATATGTATTCTGTTATATATATTTTTGGTAAAAAACAAAAGTCCAAATAAGCGTGTATTGATTGTAGACGCAATAACTTTTGCGCAAAATATATTATGGGATATATTTATGGATCTTTTATTTATTTATCTTTTACTAGTAATGGTGGCGATCAGCGGCTTCTAGCGGGACTGTGATATTGTGGCGGACAAATCGGACACTGACACTTTTTTGGGGAACCACTGACACTAATACATCAGTGCTAAAAATATGCACTGTCACTGTACTAATGACACTGGCTGGAAAGGGGTTAACATCAGGGGCGATCAAAGGGTTAACTGTGTGCTTGGCCTGTGTTTTTTTGTATAGTGTGGGAGGTGCTTTTACTAGGAGAAGACATGGATTCTTGTCCCCGCTTTGCAGGAACACAGGATTTATGCCTTCCCTACTGACAAAATGGCAATCTGCCTTGTTTACATAGGCGGACTGCTGTTCTGCCTCTGCACAGAATGATCGGCAGGTGTCGGACATTGGGTCAGCGGTACCCACTGATCAGCTCCTGCTTTGTATAATCACAGCAGGACCAAGCCGCCGCCAGTGGCATTCATTTGTGCCCGCTGCCCGGAAGAGCCGGATCGCGTATATACAGCATCTCACAAAAGCGAGTACACCCCTCACATTTTTGTAAATATTTTATTATAACTTTTCATGTGACAACACTGAAGAAATTATACTTTGAGTACACCCCTAAGTGAAAATGGCCAAATTGGGCCCAAAGTGTCAATATTGTGTGTGGCCACCATTATTTTCCAGCACTGCCTTAACCCTCTTGGGCATGGAGTTCACCAGAGCGTCACAGGTTGCCACTGGAGTCCTCTTCCACTCCACGACGACATCACGCAGCTGGTGGATGTTAGAGACATTGCGCTCCTCACCCTTCTGTTTGAGGATGCCCCACAGATTCTCAATAGGGTTTAGGTCTGGAGACATGCTTGGCCAGTCCATCACCTTTACCCTCAGCTTCTTTAGCAAGGCAGTGGTCGTCTTGGAGGTGTGTTTGGGGTCGTTATCATGTTTGGAATACTGCCCTGCGGTACAGTTTCCGAAGGGAGGGGATCATGCTCTGCTTCAGTATGTCTCCGTACATGTTGGCATTCATAGTTCCTCAATGAACTGTAGCTCCCCAGTGACGGCAGCACTCATGCAACCCCAGACCATGACGCTCCAACCACCATGCTTGACTGTAGGCAAAACACAATTGTCTTTGTACTCCTCACCTGGTTGCCGCCACACACGCTTGACACCATCTGAACCAAATAAGTTTATCTTGGTCTCATCAGACCACAGGACATGGTTCCAGTAATCCATGTCCTTAGTCTGCTTGCCTTCAGCAAACTATTTGCTGGCTTTCTTGTGCATCATCTTTAGAAGAGGTTACTTCTGGGACGACAGCCATGCAGACCAGTTTGATGCAGTGTGCGGCATATGGGCTAAGCACTGACATGCTGACCCCCCCCTTCAACCACTGCAGCAATGCTGGCAGCACTCATATGTCTATTTCCCAAAGACAACCTCTGGATATGACGCTGAGCACCTGCACTCAACTTCTTTGGTCAACCTTGGCGAGGCCTGTTCTGAGTGGAACCTGTCCTGTATGGTATTGGCCACCGTGCTGCAGCTCAGTTTCAGGGTCTTGGCAATCTTCTTATCGCCTAGGCCATCTTTATGTAGAGCAACAAATTATTTTTTTCAGATCCTCAGAGTTCTTTGCCATGAGGTGTCATGTTGAACTTCCAGTGACCAGTATGAGTGAGAGCGATAACACCAAATTTAACACACCTGCTCCCCATTCACACCTGAGACCTTGTAACACTAACGAGTCACATGACACTGGGGAGGGAAAAGGGCTAATTAGGCCCAATTTGGACGTTTTCACTTAGGGGTGTACTCACTTTTGTTGACAGCAGATTAGACATTAATGGCTGTGTGTTGAGTTATTTTGAGGGGACAGCAAATTTACACTGTTATACAAGCTGTACACTCACTACTTTACATTGTAGCAAAGTGTCATTTCTTCAGTGTTGTCACATGAAAAGATAAAATATTTACAAAAATGTGAGGGGTGTACTCACTTTTGTGAGATACTGTATACATGATCTGGCGCACAGTAAAACTACTATAGGGCAGTCAGCAAGTGGTTAAACAAGCGCCTCAAACGCCTGCTTTTGATGCCAGTGTGAGCACCACCTAAATGTAATTCCATATTCTCATTGCGCATATTCCTGGATTAGGCTCAGAAGTACAGGGGGTCCCCGGATTACGAACCCGTTGGGGACTTTCCTCCTGTGTGTAAATCAGAAATGTTCGTAAGTCGGCCGCGCATGCGCAGAACAACAATTACGGACATTTCCGATGTTTCGTCGATTGCTGTTCTGCGCATGCACGGCAAATTACGGACAATTACTATCCAGGGATGGTAGATTGAATGTCAGGTCATCAGATCAAAGATTCTTTTAGAAAGGCTCTCATCCGAACAGATAGGTACCAAAAAAATATAAAGGATGGAACAATAGTGAAGTACCATTAAAAAGAAAGGGAATGGGTACTTACAAAAATTAAGATCAAAACAGGCACAAACATGAAGCTGTAGATGTAAAAAACGCCGTTCCTGGCGTGCGAGACAGTATGTGACGTCAGTTTTACCGGAAATTGAGTCAATGCGTTTCGCCCTCGCACAGGGCGTCATCAAAGACTTTTTTTTTAGTACCGCAAGAAATAAAACCCCCCAGAGGTCATCAAATAAAAAATTTTATTTGGGTACAGCTTCGAATGACCGTGCAATTATTCAAAGTGTGATAGCGCTGAAAGCTGAAAATTGGTCTGGGCAGGATGGTGTATACCTGCCCTGTATTGAAGTGGTTAAAGGGCCTATTGACACCAGTGAGTATATTACGTGCCCCCTGGTGTATGTTGTGTAGGGGCAGTGTGATGCGTTGTAAATTTTTTTTTATTTTTTTTGCTTTATTGAAATGTAAAAAATTACCATTCATTCAACCTTAGGCATTGTGCACAGGGCAGCACAGCGGCTTACTGGTTAGAACTCCTACCTTGCAGCACTGTGGTCCTCAGTTTAAGTCCCAACCAGGAATGAAATGTCATTTTGTGACCTTCAAAAAAGGAAAGAAAAACGATTATTTATGATACACAGCATTTTAGCAAACAAAATGGATTTACATCTATCAGGGGCTGCTACAGACTGTGCCCGACCACTGTTGTGCTCTGTGCGGGAGCAATGAGGGGTAATACAATGCACTGTTAGGGCGCATTGCTTTGTTCTCTTTTTTTTTCCTTTCTAACTTTATGTCAAGTGTCACAAAATGACAAAAGTCTCAGTACAGCAAATTGTTGATATGTAGTGCTGTGCGATTCACTGCGATAAAACGATGCCTGCGTTGATTTATCGCAGCGCGCACCAAAGCAGCGTTTTGGTTTAAACATGCCCTATTTAAAGCAAAGCGTTGTTTCTGCATTGGACGTTGTTCTGAACCTGTTTATGTCTACTTTATGCTGAGAAAGCCACCCCACCGATACTATTGGTCAGACCCCACATAAGTACCTGAAATAACATGATGCCGCCCCCAGAATGTCGCCATGACGAGGTTTGGTTGTGGGAGAGTTTTTAATGTGTTATTCTGAGATCCTCAATGACAGCTGAGCCTCTCGCACCTATCACTCCCACATCATCTCCTTGCTGTGCTGCCATGGAAACAGTCAGAGGCCTACAACGCTGCACAAAGCCTAAACATAATACTCCCAAAATACCTGTCCAAGTCATGCAGTCCACATATATTGTGTGTCTGGAGTTCCGCTTTAGGAACAGCGTACTTTCTATAATGTATTAGCATACTAACAGATCATAGTATAATAACCTGCTTCTGATTGATGTGTGTGTGTGTGTGTGTGTGTGTGTGTGTGTGTTATACTATAGTGGCTTGTTTACACATGCATTGCCCTCTGAGGAGCAACTTTCAGTGGTATCGTTTTCCAAAAGGTGTTTGACAGGTGGTGAGGAGGCGTTATGTCACCTCCTCACTGCCTGTTTCAACCCCTAAAAACACGCACTACAGCAATGTGCACTGCACACAAATGTTTGTCCTGGATTAAAGGGATGATGTGGTAACCCTAGGGGTAGTTCAGCCCCATTCAGTTGAATGGTCTGCATTTAGGCGGTACTGCTCGCCAAACATGACGGGGGGGGGGGGGGGGGACGGGGTTGGGTGATAATTGTTGCTGCAATGCCCTTGCTATAGGTGTAGGCCATTTACATACCTCCTGAAGCCTGACCCAGAAGGTTGCTAAGTACTACAAAATCACACCACTCTGAGCAGAAAAGCCAAATGATGATGGAAGGTGGTACACCTAGTCTAAGTGCTCTGGCTCAGGATGTCTCTCCCACATCCAGAAACAAACCACAAAAGTACATAGAAGAGTTGTGTGTTCTTTTTATCATGGTCATACGAAAACAATAAAATGAAGACTAAATTTCCAGTGGTGTCGGCTCCTCTATGTACTTTTGTTGCTAAGTACTCCCAGGACGTTGCTAAGTGAGGCCTAGTCATTACCCCCTTCCTCAGAGCTAGCCTAGCTTATACATATTTTTAATACTTTTGACTGAGAGCAGAGACGGGCTATGATAGCCAGTACCAGGGCTGTCCATGTAGGATGGAAGGAGCAAGTCTGGATCAGTCATGGGTTTGGGAATGTTTTTAGCTTAAAAAGATTGTTTTCATGGTTGCTTCTGGTGTACTTCCCGCCCCTGCCGACATCAGTGGTGTATGTATACTAGACACTAGGGATGAGCCGAACACCCCCGGGTTCGGTTCGAACCAGAACCTTCGAACGGACCGAAAGTTCGCGCGAATTTTCGAACCCTATACGTTATAATGGACGCGAACGTTCGAAATCAAAAGTGCTAATTACAACGGCCAATATGCATGTTAATGTCATAAAAACAGGTTTGGGGACCCGGGTCCTGCCCCAGGGGACATATATCAATGCAAAAAGAACTTTTAAAAACTAACGTTTTTTCGGGAGCAGTCATTTTAATGATGCATAAAGTGAAAAAAAAAAAAGTGAAATTTTCCTTTAAATATGGTACCTGGGGGGGTGTCTAAAGTATGCCTGTGAAGTGGCATGTGTTTCCTGTGTTTAGAACTGTCCTTGCACAAAATGACATTTGTAAAGGAAAAAAAAAAAAGAAGCCATTTTAAAACCACTTGCGGCTTTAGGTTTGATCTTAAGTAGAATCTGAACAGGTACATTATGAAGTGTAGCTCCATCCCAAAAAAATCTATTTTTAAGCTTTTTGGAGAACATAGGGAGGGGTTATCACCCCTGTAACATTTGCTGTCTTTGCACATCTGTTCAGAACATGTCACCTCACTTTCCGTCCCAATGACAAATGTTTTTGGAAAAGTGGGGTTTTAATTGAAACAAGGATTGGTGATAAAGTATCAGTAGAGAGGAGATACCTTTTTCCCAAATTAAATCTAACAGGATAGAATTTCCCTTCCTAGGGGTAGATTTCCTCTCACTTCCTGTTTTCTCTTTCCATTTGCAAGTAGGAGTCGTTTGTAAGTTGGATGTTTGAAAGTAGGGGCCTGGCGTATATACTCTGCAGAAATTTGCCCTATTAGATGTTGGTGTAGCCACAAGACTGGTGGGCACAGGAATGGGCCCTGCTGTGAGTTAATAGATCAAGATTTGTAATTGCATGCACCTGTTGAACAGGGCAGAAAAATTGGGGGTGGTGGTGGTGGTGGTGGACGGTTTTGCCACAAGACTGTAAGCTCTCACAGTTACTCTTGGTGGGCGCAGGAATGGGCCCTGCTGTGAGTTATTAGATCAAGATTTGTAATTGCAAGCACCTGATGAACAGGGCAGAAAAATTGGGCCTTTGGCGGTGGTGGTGGACGGTGTTGCCACAAGACTGTAGGCCCTCATAGTTACTCTTGGTGGGCGCAGGAATGGGCCCTGCTGTGAGTTATTAGATCAAGATTTGTAATTGCAAGCACCTGATGAACAGGGCAGAAAAATTGGGCCTTTGGCGGTGGTGGTGGACGGTGTTGCCACAAGACTGCAGGCCCTCATAGTTACTCTTGGTGGGCGCAGGAATGGGCCCTGCTGTGAACTATTAGATCAAGATTTGTAATTACCCGCCCCTGTTAAACAGGGGCTGAAAAATTGTGCCTTAGGCACTGGTGCTGGTGCCACAACACTGCAACCCTCACAGAGACTGTACTTGGAGCACAGCAGTCACACGTGTTGCGAAGCATTTTTTAAAAAATTGTAAGTACACGCCCCTGTTAAACAGGGGCTGAAAAATTGTGCCTTAGGCACTGGTGCTGGTGCCACAACACTGCAACCCGGCCCTCACAGATACTGTACTTGGAGCACAGCAGTCACACGTGTTGCGAAGCATTTTTTTAAAAAATTGTAAGTACACGCCCCTGTTAAACAGGGGCTGAAAAATTGTGCCTTAGGCACTGGTGCTGGTGCCACAACACTGCAACCCGGCCCTCACAGAGACTGTACTTGGAGCACAGCAGTCACACGTGTTGCGAAGCATTTTTTTAAAAAATTGTAAGTACCCGCCCCTGTTAAACAGGGGCTGAAAAATTGTGCCTTAGGCACTGGTGCTGGTGCCACAACACTGCAACACGGCCCTCACAGAGACTGTACTTGGAGCACAGCAGTCACACGTGTTGTGAAGCATTTTTTTAAAAAATTGTAAGTACCCGCCCCTGTTAAACAGGGGCTGAAAAATTGTGCCTTAGGCACTGGTGCTGGTGCCACAACACTGCAACACGGCCCTCACAGAGACTGTACTTGGAGCACAGCAGTCACACGTGTTGCGAAGCATTTTTTTTAAAAATTGTAAGTACACGCCCCTGTTAAACAGGGGCTGAAAAAATTGTGCCTTAGGCACTGGTGCTGGTGCCACAACACTGCAACACGGCCCTCACAGAGACTGTACTTGGAGCACAGCAGTCACACGTGTTGCGAAGCATTTTTTTAAAAAATTGTAAGTACACGCCCCTGTTAAACAGGGGCTGAAAAATTGTACCTTAGGCACTGGTGTGGTGGCATGGATCATTGAGGAGGAGGAAGAGGATAGTCAGTGAACATAAGAGGACAGTCACTCAGCATCAGCATAGGCAGTCTTGAAGGGATGTGACATTAAAAATTATTCGGTTATATCCGCCTCAGGTGCCTGGTAGCTGGTGGTGATCCAAGACTGATTCATTTTGATGAATGTCAGTCGATCAACCGAGGCGGTGGACAGGCGCACCCTATGATCAGTCACAAATCCTCCAGCAGCACTGAATGTGCGTTCGGAAAGAACGCTGGAGGCAGGACAGGCCAGTAGCTCAATTGCATACTGTGCAAGCTCTGGCCAGTGATCCATCCTCAGGACCCAGTAAGCCAGAGGATTTTCGGTGGGAAAGGTGTCCAAGTCTGACCTTGCCCCAAGGTATTCCTGCACCATGTATATCAGACGCTGGCGATGGTTGCTGGAACCGATCATACCTTGGGGCTGCGGACTAAAAAATTGTCTGAACGCATCGGTCAGACGTCCACCTTCCCCACCGCTCCTTCTGCCACTGACCGAAGCCTCAGCAACTCGTCGCCCAGGACCAGGAGTTTGTAGCCTCCCAGTTTCTGGGAACGCGTTGCACAGACCTTTCTGCAAGGCCTCCCTGAGATGTCTCATCCTCTGCTCCCTCTGCGACGGCAAGATAAGGTCCGCAACCTTACCCTTGTACCGCGGATCAAGGAGAGTGGCCAGCCAGTAATGGTCCCTCTCCTTGATCCGAAGAACACGAGGATCCTTCCGCAGGCTTTGCAGGATCAGGGAGGCCATGCAGCGTAGGTTAGCTGAGGCATTCGGTCCGGAGTCTTCTGGGTCACTGAGGATGACATGATCGCCAGCCACCTCCTCCCAGCCACGTACAAGTCCACTGGCTTGTTGGGACTGTACATCATCCCTAAAAGACTGCTGCTGCTGATGCTGAGTGCCAGGCTCCACCTCCATGCTCACACAATCCTCCTCCTCCTCCTCCTCCTCCTCCTCCTCCTCCTCCTCCTCATCCTCTTCCTGTGTGATGGGTGGGACAGAAGGAACACTGTCCGGATAAAGGGGGCCTTGAGAGGCAAGGAAGTCCTCCTCTTCCTGCCTCTGTTCTGCCTCAAGTGCCCTGTCCATTATCCCACGCAGCGTATGCTCCAACAGGTGGACAAGAGGGACAGTGTCACTGATGCATGCACTGTCACTGCTCACCATCCTCGTGGCCTCCTCAAATGGTGAGAGGACAGTGCATGCATCCCTGATCATGCTCCACTGACGTGGGGAAAAAAAACCAAGCTCCCCTGACCCTGTCCTGGTGCCGTAGTCGCAAAGGTACTCATTGATGGCCCTCTGCTGCGTGTGCAGTCGCTGCAGCATGGCCAACGTTGAGTTCCACCTGGTGGGCATGTCAGATATTAGGCGGTTCTTGGGCAGGTTCAGCTCCTTTTGCAGCTCAGTCAGCCGAGCACTGGCATTATAAGATCGGCGGAAATGCACACAGACTTTCCTGGCCTGCCTCAGGACATCCTGTAAGCCTGGGAACCTGCCCAAGAACCGCTGCACCACCAGGTTGAGGACGTGAGCCATGCAGGGCACATGGGTGAGCTGCCCCTGTCGCAGGGCGGAGAGGAGGTTGGTGCCATTGTCAGAAACGACCATTCCTGGCTTAAGCTGACGTGGCGTCAACCACCTCTCGGCCTGCCCCTGCAGAGCTGCCAGAACCTCTGGCCCAGTGTGGCTCCTGTCCCCCAAACACACCAGCGCAAGCACGGCATGGCATCTTTTTGCCTGCGTACTTGCGTAGCCCCTTGTACGCCTACGGAGCACCGCTGGTTCCAAGGACAGAGCACTGGAGGAAGAAGAAGAGGAGGGGGTGGAGGAGAGAGGTGTGTCACAACCAGTAGCAGTAGTCGCGTTTTGGAGGCGTGGTGGCGGAACAACCTCCAACACTACTGCACCTTGTCCTGCATCCCTCCCAGCTGCCAATAGAGTGACCCAATGGGCCGTGAAAGAAAGGTACCGTCCCTGTCCATGCCTGCTGGACCATGAGTCAGCGGTAATATGCACCTTACCGCTGACCGCCCTGTCCAGCGAGGCATGGACATTGCCCTCCACATGCCGGTAGAGAGACGGAATCGCCTTCCGCGAGAAAAAGTGGCGTTTGGGAACCTGCCACTGAGGAACCGCACATTGAACAAACTCACGGAAGGGGGCCGAGTCTACCAACTGAAAAGGCAGCAGTTGAAGTGCTAGCAATTTAGCAAGGCTAGCATTCAACCGCTGGGCATGTGGATGGCTGGGAGTGTACTTCTTTCTACGGTCCAGCAGCTGGGGCAGGGAAATTTGCCTGCTGCATTCGGACGTCGGTGTACTGCAAGTACTTGGTTGTGACACACCGAATTCTACACCTTCAGTCCTCTCAGAGCAGCTTTCAGAGAGGACTGAAGGTGTAGTGGGGATGGAGATCCCAGCTGAGGAGGAGCAAGGAGAGGTCCGCTTAGTTCTTTGGTGTGGGTCTTTTATGTGTGCCTGCCAACGAGCTGCATGGCAGGTCGCCATATGTCTGGTCATGCTTGTCGTGCCCAAGCGGCTGATGTTTTGGCCACGCGAGATACGCTTGAGACAAATATTGCAAATAGCAGTGGTGCGATCTGCTGCACTCGTCTCAAAAAAGGCCCACACCAAAGAACTTTTCTGATAACGTGCAGAGGCAGCCCCCTGCACAGGCGGAGCTCTGCGGTGTTGTACAGTTGCTGTGCTGGCCTCTACCTGGCCTCCAGGGGGCATCCTGCCTCGTTGGACATGTGACGCCGCATCCTCCTCCTCCTCGTCCTCCTCCTCATCCTCTCTCCCTTGAGGCACCCACGTGGAGTCAGTGACCTCATCATCCCCTCCCTCTTCACCACTAGAGCAAACCTGGCAGTAAGCTGCAGCTGGTGGAACTGTACTGCCAGATTCCTCAAGCTGGGTATCGTCATCCGAGCCTTCGAATCGTTGGGCATCCTCCTGGAGCATGTACCCAACACTGTGCTCAAAGAGTTCGGGGGACTCCTCAGGAGGACATGGTGGGTCTAGGGAAGGGGTGGCTGATGATGCTCTGTCAGTACCCTGAGCCTGGGTGAGAGAGGATGAGGAGGATGAGGAGGGCTTGGTCATCCATTCTACCAAGCCTTCAGCATGATGCGGCTCCACATGTCCAGCTGCCGAAAACAAAGACGCGCGTGTCCCATGGCCACGTGCTGATGACGATGCACGACCACGTCCACGGCCACGTCCACTAGAAACAGAGCCTGCCTGCCCTGTGTTCTTGGCTCTGCACGCTCTGCCTCCCCTTGGCGGTCTTCCAGCCATTGTAGTCGGTAGTCCTGTGGGTGCTGCTGAGAAGAAAATATAGGAGCTCTGTGTGATGCCACTAACACACTAGAAGTCCTATGGGTGCTTCTGCAAAGAAAATAGAGGAGCTCTGTGTGATGCCACTAACACACTAGAAGTCCTGTGGGTGCTTATGCAAAGAAATAGAGGAGCTCTGTGTGATGCCACTAACACACTAGAAGTCCTGTGGGTGCTTCAGCAAAGAAAATAGAGGAGCTCTGTGTGATGCCACTAACACACTAGAAGTCCTGTGGGTGCTGCTGAGAAGAATATATAGGAGCTCTGTGTGATGCCACTAACACACTAGAAGTCCTATGGGTGCTTCTGCAAAGAAAATAGAGGAGCTCTGTGTGATGCCACTAACACACTAGAAGTCCTGTGGGTGCTTATGCAAAGAAAATAGAGGAGCTCTGTGTGATGCCACTAACACACTAGAAGTCCTGTGGGTGCTGCTGAGAAGAAATATAGGAGCTCTGTGTGATGCCACTAACACACTAGAAGTCCTGTGGGTGCTTCTGCAAAGAAAATAGAGGAGCTCTGTGTGATGCCACTAACACACTAGAAGTCCTGTGGGTGCTTATGCAAAGAAAATAGAGGAGCTCTGTGTGATGCCACTAACACACTAGAAGTCCTGTGGGTGCTGCTGAGAAGAATATATAGGAGCTCTGTGTGATGCCACTAACACACTAGAAGTCCTATGGGTGCTTCTGCAAAGAAAAATAGAGGAGCTCTGTGTGATGCCACTAACACACTAGAAGTCCTGTGGGTGCTTATGCAAAGAAAATAGAGGAGCTCTGTGTGATGCCACTAACACACTAGAAGTCCTGTGGGTGCTTATGCAAAGAAAATAGAGGAGCTCTGTGTGATGCCACTAACACACTAGAAGTCCTGTGGGTGCTTCAGCAAAGAAAATAGAGGAGCTCTGTGTGATGCCACTAACACACTAGAAGTCCTGTGGGTGCTGCTGAGAAGAATATATAGGAGCTCTGTGTGATGCCACTAACACACTAGAAGTCCTATGGGTGCTTCTGCAAAGAAAATAGAGGAGCTCTGTGTGATGCCACTAACACACTAGAAGTCCTGTGGGTGCTTATGCAAAGAAAATAGAGGAGCTCTGTGTGATGCCACTAACACACTAGAAGTCCTGTGGGTGCTTATGCAAAGAAAATAGAGGAGCTCTGTGTGATGCCACTAACACACTAGAAGTCCTGTGGGTGCTTATGCAAAGAAAATAGAGGAGCTCTGTGTGATGCCACTAACACACTAGAAGTCCTGTGGGTGCTGCTGAGAAGAATATATAGGAGCTCTGTGTGATGCCACTAACACACTAGAAGTCCTATGGGTGCTTCTGCAAAGAAAATAGAGGAGCTCTGTGTGATGGGACTAACACACTTCAAGTCCTATAGGTGCTTCTGGGAAGAAAATATAGCTCTGTGTGTGTGATGGGACTAACACACTTCAAGTCCTATAGGTGCTTCTGGGAAGAAAATATAGCTCTGTGTGTGTAATGGGACTAACACACTTCAAGTCCTATAGGTGCCTCTGGGAACAAAATATAGCTCTGTGTGTGTGATGGGACTAACACACTTCAAGTCCTATAGGTGCTTCTGGGAACAAAATATAGCTCTGTGTGTGTAATGGGACTAACACACTTCAAGTCCTATAGGTGCTTCTGGGAACAAAATATAGCTCTGTGTGTGTAATGGGACTAACACACTTCAAGTCCTATAGGTGCTTCTGGGAAGAAAATATAGCTCTGTGTGTGTGATGGGACTAACACACTTCAAGTCCTATAGGTGCTTCTGGGAACAAAATATAGCTCTGTGTGTGTGATGGGACTAACACACTTCAAGTCCTATAGGTGCTTCTGGGAACAAAATATAGCTCTGTGTGTTTAATGGGACTAACACACTTCAAGTCCTATAGGTGCTTCTGGGAACAAAATATAGCTCTGTGTGTGTAATGGGACTAACACACTTCAAGTCCTATAGGTGCTTCTGGGAAGAAAATATAGCTCTGTGTGTGTAATGGGACTAACACACTTCAAGTCCTATAGGTGCTTCTGGGAACAAAATATAGCTCTGTGTGTGTAATGGGACTAACACACTTCAAGTCCTATAGGTGCTTCTGGGAAGAAAATATAGCTCTGTGTGTGTAATGGGACTAACACACTTCAAGTCCTATAGGTGCTTCTGGGAAGAAAATATAGCTCTGTGTGTGTAATGGGACTAACACACTTCAAGTCCTATAGGTGCTTCTGGGAACAAAATATAGCTCTGTGTGTGTGTGATGGGACTAACACACTTCAAGTCCTATAGGTGCTTCTGGGAACAAAATATAGCTCTGTGTGTGTAATGGGACTAACACACTTCAAGTCCTATAGGTGCTTCTGGGAAGAAAATATAGCTCTGTGTGTGTAATGGGACTAACACACTTCAAGTCCTATAGGTGCTTCTGGGAACAAAATATAGCTCTGTGTGTGTAATGGGACTAACACACTTCAAGTCCTATAGGTGCTTCTGGGAACAAAATATAGCTCTGTGTGTGTAATGGGACTAACACACTTCAAGTCCTATAGGTGCTTCTGGGAAGAAAATATAGCTCTGTGTGTGTAATGGGACTAACACACTTCAAGTCCTATAGGTGCTTCTGGGAAGAAAATATAGCTCTGTGTGTGTAATGGGACTAACACACTTCAAGTCCTATAGGTGCTTCTGGGAACAAAATATAGCTCTGTGTGTGTAATGGGACTAACACACTTCAAGTCCTATAGGTGCTTCTGGGAAGAAAATATAGCTCTGTGTGTGTAATGGGACTAACACACTTCAAGTCCTATAGGTGCTTCTGGGAACAAAATATAGCTCTGTGTGTGTAATGGGACTAACACACTTCAAGTCCTATAGGTGCTTCTGGGAAGAAAATATAGCTCTGTGTGTGTAATGGGACTAACACACTTCAAGTCCTATAGGTGCTTCTGGGAACAAAATATAGCTCTGTGTGTGTAATGGGACTAACACACTTCAAGTCCTATAGGTGCTTCTGGGAAGAAAATATAGCTCTGTGTGTGTAATGGGACTAACACACTTCAAGTCCTATAGGTGCTTCTGGGAACAAAATATAGCTCTGTGTGTGTAATGGGACTAACACACTTCAAGTCCTATAGGTGCTTCTGGGAACAAAATATAGCTCTGTGTGTGTAATGGGACTAACACACTTCAAGTCCTATAGGTGCTTCTGGGAACAAAATATAGCTCTGTGTGTGTAATGGGACTAACACACTTCAAGTCCTATAGGTGCTTCTGGGAACAAAATATAGCTCTGTGTGTGTAATGGGACTAACACACTTCAAGTCCTATAGGTGCTTCTGGGAAGAAAATATAGCTCTGTGTGTGTAATGGGACTAACACACTTCAAGTCCTATAGGTGCTTCTGGGAAGAAAATATAGCTCTGTGTGTGTAATGGGACTAACACACTTCAAGTCCTATAGGTGCTTCTGGGAACAAAATATAGCTCTGTGTGTGTAATGGGACTAACACACTTCAAGTCCTATAGGTGCTTCTGGGAAGAAAAATATAGCTCTGTGTGTGTAATGGGACTAACACACTTCAAGTCCTATAGGTGCTTCTGGGAACAAAATATAGCTCTGTGTGTGTAATGGGACTAACACACTTCAAGTCCTATAGGTGCTTCTGGGAAGAAAATATAGCTCTGTGTGTGTAATGGGACTAACACACTTCAAGTCCTATAGGTGCTTCTGGGAACAAAATATAGCTCTGTGTGTGTAATGGGACTAACACACTTCAAGTCCTATAGGTGCTTCTGGGAACAAAAATATAGCTCTGTGTGTTTAATGGGACTAACACACTTCAAGTCCTATAGGTGCTTCTGGGAACAAAATATAGCTCTGTGTGTGTAATGGGACTAACACACTTCAAGTCCTATAGGTGCTTCTGGGAACAAAATATAGCTCTGTGTGTGTGATGGGACTAACACACTTCAAGTCCTATAGGTGCTTCTGGGAACAAAATATAGCTCTGTGTGTGTGATGGGACTAACACACTTCAAGTCCTATAGGTGCTTCTGGGAAGAAAATATAGCTCTGTGTGTGTAATGGGACTAACACACTTCAAGTCCTATAGGTGCTTCTGGGAACAAAATATAGCTCTGTGTGTGTAATGGGACTAACACACTTCAAGTCCTATAGGTGCTTCTGGGAAGAAAATATAGCTCTGTGTGTGTAATGGGACTAACACACTTCAAGTCCTATAGGTGCCCCTGTAAACAAAATATAGCTCTGTGTGTGTGATGGGACTAACACACTTCAAGTCCTATAGGTGCTTCTGGGAACAAAATATAGCTCTGTGTGTGTGATGGGACTAACACACTTCAAGTCCTATAGGTGCTTCTGGGAAGAAAATATAGCTCTGTGTGTGTAATGGGACTAACACACTTCAAGTCCTATAGGTGCCTCTGGGAACAAAATATAGGAGCTCTGCCTGCCTGCCACGAACACACTACAAGTCCTATAGGTGCTTCTGGTAACAAAATATAGGAGCTCTGCCTGCCTGCCACGAACACACTACAAGTCCTATAGGTGCTTCTGGTAACAAAATATAGGAGCTCTGCCTGCCTGCCACGAACACACTACAAGTCCTATAGGTGCTTCTGGTAACAAAATATAGGAGCTCTGCCTGCCTGCCACGAACACACTACAAGTCCTATAGGTGCTTCTGGTAACAAAATATAGGAGCTCTGCCTGCCTGCCACGAACACACTACAAGTCCTATAGGTGCTTCTGGTAACAAAATATAGTAGCTCTGCCTGCCTGCCACGAGCACACTACAAGCCCCTCTTTCTCAATCAATCTTTGTAACTGAATCTATCTAACTCAATCTCTGTAAGTGAATCTCTCTAACTATCTAAATGCAGCAGAGTGTCACAGAATCAGCCTGCTCAATCTGCGCCGGAACAGCATGTGACCGGCGCAGACGGCGTGGCGGCGTTTTATAGGGGGGGCGTGTACTACAGCCCCTGAGCTGTAATTGGCTACAGGCGTCCTGCCTGTAGCCAATTATGGCTCTTCGAGTTTCCGGGGCTGTGATTGGCCAAGCATGCGGGGTCACAGTGCATGCTTGGCCAATCATCAGCCAGCAATGCACTGCGTCGGCCGCGCCGGCCGCAATGCATTGCGGGGGCCGCTCGCATCACACGAACGTGATGCGAGCGGCCAAAATAGTTCTGGGCTCGCCGAGCGAGCGAACGCCCGGTGCTCGATGCGAACGTGGGTTCGCATCGAGCACCGGGCCCATCCCTACTAGACACTAGTGGTGGCGTTATCTCCGCCTCCATCTATGTGTAGTCAATGACAAAACATAGCCTCCGATGACTCTGCGGCCAACTGTTTTGTGAATGGTCAACGGGGATGGAGGTAGGGACATGACCCCAGTGTTGGGATCGCCATACATGCAGACTAGCGTTAGAGGGGTACTGGAAATACAGCAGGAGCTATACTATCTGTGGAAACTGAAAACTTTTTTTTAAACTGCAAATAAAAAGCATATAGTAAAAAGGGATTCTCCTGATGACATCAAGACAACAAAACACGTTGGGCGGGGCTTTATGGTGTAATTTCCGGTCTGCTCACTTCCATGAAGAACACACTAGTCCCACTGGTTTTATGCTTTTGTAGCTTGTTCAATACAAGCCAAACCTCATTGTATGTGTTTTTAACAATTTTTATTCAAATAAAGAAACAATATTACACTATTGGGACATTGCTCTTTGGTCTGTTCTATGTAATCCATACGGTGGTTTGTGGAGGAGAGGAAAACGACACCTGGGGATACCTTAAAAGGAGAGAAAGGAGCCTTGGACGAGCAATTTTAAAGCGCATTTAAACCCCCATTATTAAGGGGTCATGGATTGCTGGTGAGTGTTCAAAAGGGGAGCACGAGTGAACACTTGCATGAATTTAAAGCACTTTATTTTGGAAGTAATACAAGAGACACTAAAGCACTTTATTTATGCACTTTATTTGGAATTTCTTTGCATGTGAATAATTTGATGGACTGTATGAATTGTATATTGGCTAAAATGTATTAAGTGTGTGTAATAGGAACATTTTTATTTTATATTGGGGAAATTGTATAACTACGTTATTGGAAAAGGGGAGGTGTACTGAATTCTCATTTGTGGAAAGGGGAAAATCATTTTTTATTTTTTTTTTTATTTTTTGCGCTTTTGGCATACATTTTTTATTTTAAGTGAGATTATTGTTTATTGACAGCGGGGGAGGTGCATTGTAGTGCCGAACACACATTTTTGCACATTTTAGTATAACATATTATATTTTTGTCTTTTTATTTAGATGGGATTAATTGTTAATTTGGTCACAGTAGGAGGAGGTGTATTGTAGTGCCATAACTGTATATATTTATATAGAAAAGTGAACCTCCCCGCCTCCCCTTTAAAACCATATTCTGTTCTGCCCCCTCCCTTTTAAAGATGCTGGTTATGTTTAAAGGGGTGGTTCACCTTTACCAAAAACTGCCTATGCATATAAGGGGTGTCTGTAGATAAAAACAAACTGTACAGCTCAGACTAAAGTTGAATAATTACCTTGCTATAGGTGTAGGCCATTTATGTACATCATGAAGCCTGACTGGAATACTCCCAGGTAGGGTGGATTTGATTTAAATCAAGTCGATTTTAAATCATGATTTAACTCGCTAGTAAAAAGGCTTGATTTAAATCAACTTGATTTAAATCCTAATTTTTAAAAAGCAACTGTCATCTCTGTCCCACAGCATCTTCTCTTCTGACCCGCTGTTGACTCACCAACAGTCCCATTCACTTTGAGACGGCTGGTGAGGCAGCAATGACAAAGCAAGATGAGGGACGTGGCGGCAGCAGGTGAGTGGATGCCCGCTAACAGGCGCTGCCATGATGGATCTGAAATGATAGGTGCTCTTTAAATGTAAGGAGGTATTCTTTCTGGTAGTTAGAATCTTTAATATTTGCAAACAAAATGAAGTTTTCCTATTTACAATAATAAGCTGTCAGGTTTGTAAAACCGATATCGGATACAATTATACAGTTTGTAGTGTACATAGATGTGCAAAACAATGGTGTTTTTTTTTTTTTTTTATCCACCCTGCTCACAAGACATTGCTAAGTGAGGCCTAGTCATTAATGCTCACCTCCACCATCACAGGAGCAAATTTTCATACTCTGAGCTCAGAACTACTGCATCAGGTTAGGCTGCTTTCACACTGGGGCGTGCGGGGCGGCGACGGTAAAGCAGCGCTATATTTAGCGCTGCTTTACCATCGTTTTACCCGCGGTATGCGGCCGCTAGCGGGGTGGTTTTAACCCCCGCTAGCGGCCGCAAAAGGGTTAAAAACCTCCGCAAAGCGCCGCTGCAGCGGCGGTTTGCGGGCGGTATCCCCGCGGTTTCCCATTGATTTCAATGGGAAGGAGCGGTATAGGAGCGGTAAATACACCGCTCCTTCAGCGCTCCAAAGATGCTGCTAGCAGGACTTTTGTTGCGGTCCTGCTAGCGCACCGCTCCAGCCTGCCGGCTTTCACACTGGAGTGAATGGGGCCGGTTTTTTCAGGCGGTATACAGGCGCTATTTTTAGCGCTGTACCGCCTGAAAACCGCCCCAGTGTGAAAGCAGCCTTAGAGAAAGAGCATGTGAGGGGGGTTTGAATCTGAGAAAAAGCTCCTTCCTGTGATGGTGGAGGTGACCAGTAATGACCTAGGCCTCACTTAGCAATGTCCTGGGATTATTCTTGTCAGAATTCAGAAAGTACATAAATATGGGTGTAAGCTATTATCATACTTCATGAAGACTGACTGGAATACTCCCAGGACATTGCTAAGAGAGACCTAGTCATTACTGCTCACCTCCACCATCACAGGAGTGAGCTCTCATACGCTGAGCTCAGAGCTACTGCATGGTGGAGGTGAGCAGTAATGACTAGGCCTCATTTAGCAATGTCCTGGGAGTATTCCAGTCAGGCTTCATGAGGTACAGGATGGCTACACCTATAGCAAGGGCAATATTTCATCTTTAGTCAGAGTTTTACAGTTGTTTTTTATCTACAGACTCCCCTTCTGCATAGACAGTTTTTTGTGAAGGTGAACGAACCCTTTAAAAAACTTTTTTTTTTTTTTAATTCTTTCTTGTTGCTTCCAAAATCCTTGCGTAGGTGAAAATTAGGGGCGTGCTATGTGCAGGGTTTATGATTACGCTAGGTGCAGAGTTCAGGGGTGCACTATGTACAGAGTGCATGGTTTAGGATGCGCTACAGTTCAGGGGTGTGCTGTGTACAGAGTTTAGGGGTGTGCTTCGCTCTCGCTCTCGCTCTCGCGCTCGCGCTCTCGCTCTCGCGCTCTCTCGCTCTCGCGCTCTCGCTCTCGCGCTCTCGCTCTCGCTCTCGCGCTCTCGCTCTCTCTCTCTCGCTCTCTCTCTCTCGCTCTCGTCTGTCTGTCTGTCTGTCCTCGCCATAAGCATGTGGGAGCCACTGAAAGCAAAGCTGTCCCTTGTAAACACAGAAGGCTTCTGTGTTTACAAGTGACAGTAGGGATTGAGAGCCAGAGGTGGCGGAATGGAGTTCTGCCACATTTTGGCTGCGAGGGCCAAGTATTTGACATGTGCACTAGCAAATTTCGATAAATTAACAAATTGAAGACAAACTTCAGCTAATACTTTAAAATTAGTTACAGCAAACTGTTTTTTTTTTCCATTTGGGATAACATTTTTACATAAATAAAAGCTGATCATTGTAAGAACCCCTGCAATTGTTAAATGGTTTGCCTCAACCCCCGTAACTGATACATCTGCAGGAGAGTTTGTTCTGTTAAAAAAAGATAACAGACTTACTGACCAGATCACCAGATGGGAATAAAAGAAATCCTAAAAAAAAAAAAAAGAAGAAAACTACTACAGCCAGCAAATCTAAGAATTGGTAAGCTGCAATATAATGTTGCTTTTGGGTTTAATACGACTTTAAAGGCTAGAAAGTTTCCATGTATTCAAACCTCTCCAGGAGCGTCTAATAAATCTCATGCCATGAGTTTTCGCTGCTAAGTCCTAGTATGAGTGACACTCCCCATCCTGCCAAGATGCCAGGACATGCCATACATTGGGCAAGTCCCCCTAGAGTTGCAGGAAGGAGCGTTTAATACCTGCCCATCCGCAGTGCGCTTCTTCTCCCACTGTCATATCAATGGCTGAGCTGAGCGTTGGGCGGTAAAAGAATAGAATACGCACTGCACATGTGTGGGTTTTTAATTCTGCACAGCTTTCCTTCCAACAGTGCTGGGAGTGCAACCCCAACGTATGGCATGCCCGGGTATCTTGGTAGGATGGGGAGGATGACTTGACTAGGAGTTTTCTGTCAGGCTTCTGAGAGGCCAGGCGTGGTCTATAGGTATGACATGAAAAGCATTCCGCCACCCTCCAAAATAACATTGACAACAGAAATAAAATATAAATGTAACAACAAAAAATTTTGTAAATAGTTACTTATGTCTTTCCTTTTAAATTTTCTGCAGCCTTCATGTTCTGTCTCCTTACTGCAGACCCAGCCCCACACCGCCATTCCTTTAAAAAAATGCATTGGTGGATGGCTTCTTTTTTCTAAGGCCAGGTTCACATACACTATATATTACCAAAAGTATTGGGACACCGGCCTTTGGACGGCTTTCAAACCGAGCCACAGGGGGTGTCGGAGGTAAAGCGGCACTATTCGGCTGCTAGCGGGGCTGATTTAACCCCCCGCTAGCGGCCAAAAAGGGGTTTTGCCGGCTGTATGGCAGCGCTGCCCCATTGATTTCAATGCAGGGGCGGATCCAGAGCCTAGTGTCGGGAGGGGCACTACAAGAAAATACTTTTTTGGGGGTAAATTTATTGAGGAAATGGCTGGTGTTAGCGCTTCAATCATCACGGCACCATGGTTGTTATGGTGTCAGGATGATTGAAGCGCATTATTACTATTATTACATTGTATTAAAAAATGGAATGGTTCAACTCACCATAATGCAGAATCAGTGGGAGCCCCGAGCGTGTCACTTGCCACTGTCACCTGCCACACGTTACGGATTGTCACTTGCCATGTCGCCTGTCACCAGATGCAGATTGTCACTTGCCACTTCCCATGTCGCATGTTGCAGATTGTCACTTGCCACGTCCCATGCCACACGTTGCAGATTGTCACTTGCCACACGTTGCTGATTGTTACTTGCCACGTCCCTTGCCACACGTTGCAGATTGTCACTTGCCACATCCCATGCCACACGTTGCAGATTGTCACTTGCCACATCCCATGCCACATGTTGTGGATTGTCACTTGCCACGTCGCCTGTCACCAGATGCAGATTGTCACTTGCCACGTCCCATGCCACGCATTGCAGATTGTCACTTGCCACGTCCCATGCCACACGTTGCGGATTGTCACTTGCCTGCTATAATTGTCTCTTTCTGTGTCCCAGAGTCAGGCAGCAGATTACCAGTCAAGCAGCAGAGAGATGATGTAATCGGTATGAGTGAGGGTGGAACTGCAGGGATGCAGGGCGGGCGCCAGGCAGTGAGAGATGATGTCATCTCTCTGCTCCCCCACCCGCCGGCTCCCTGATTGGCCAGCAGCCCGCTCACACACTGTCACCGAGCCGCACAGCTGCTCACCAACCAAGGCGCCCGGCCTGCCCGCGGAGCGGCCCGCTGTCTCTCACAAACGGAGCCACCCGGGCTCTCAGCCGTGGAGCCGCCTGCCCGCCCACTCACTCACCTGCATTCTCGGAGGGGGCAATTGCCCCGTTGCCCCCCCCCCTGGATACGCCCCTGTTTCAATGGGGAGCAGCGCCCTGCCAGCGCACCGCTCCAGTGTGAAAGCCTTTGGGCTTTCACACTCTAGTGAATGAAGCCGCTTTTTTTAGGCGCTATTTTTAACGCTGTAGCGCCTGAAAACCGCTGGTTGAAAGGGGTCTTACACACACATGAACTTTAATGGCATCTCAGTCTTCGTCCGTAGGGTTCAATATTGAGTTGGCCCACTGTTTGCAGTGTCAACTCTTCTGGGAAGGCTGTCCACAAGGTTTAGGAGTGTGTCTATGGGAATGTTTGACCATTCTTCCAGAAGCGCATTTGTGAGGTCAGGCACTGATGTTAGACGAGAAGCCCTGGCTCGCATTCTCCGCTGTAATTCATCCCAAAGGTCTTCTATTGGGTTGAGGTCAGGACTCTGTGAAAGACAGTCAAGTTCCTCCACCCCAAACTCGCTCATACATGTCTTTATGGACCTTGTTTGTGCACTGGTGCGCAGTCATGTTGGAACGGAAAGGGCCCCAAACTGTTCCCACAAAGTTGGTCCAAAATGTCTTGGTATGCTGACGCCTTAAGAGTTCTCTTCACCTAAACTAAGGGGCCAAGCCCAACCCCTGGAACACAACCCCACACCATAATTCCCCCTCCACCAAATGATTTAGACTAGTGCACAAAGCAAGGTCCATAAAGACATGGATGAGCGAGTTTGGGGTGGAGGAACTTGACTGGCCTGACCTCAACCCGATGCAACACCTTTGGGATGAATTAGAGCAGGGACTGCAAGTCATGCCTTCTCGTCCAACATCAGTGCCTGACCTCACAAATGCGCTTCGGGAAGAATGGTTAAACATTAGACACTCTCCTAAACATCCTTCTCAGAAGAGTTGAAGCTGTTATAGCTGCAAGGAGTGGGTCAACTCAATATTGAAGGCAGTCCCAATACTTTTGGTAATATAGTGTATGTGCGGCTGCAGTTTGCAGTCCAGGGTCTGGTGCGTTTCTGTTTACTGGTTCAGGTGTGAATATTTGCCTGAATTCCCACCTGGATCTGACCCAAAAACGCACAGGACTCTTTTAAAAACCGCACCGCGGCCACTCCGAACACGTGTAAATCAGCTCCATTGAGAACCGATCACATTCACATGTCATGCGGTTTAAAACGCATCCAATTTGCATATATGTCACCCCAGCCTTATTCTTTGGCAGCTCCCTAATGACATTTGAAGTTCATCTTGCACATGAGCCGTACATGACCTCACTTTGTTATTCAATACAACCCGTGCCAGGTCCGGTAAGGTACATGGGCCATGCGAGACCTGCCGTTGTGTGTTTTTTGTTCAGAAGCAAGCTCAGGTGCTGTATGGTGCCCTTGCTGATGTCACGTATGTGCCATATGTGACCTGATACAGTTTGTTTTGAAAAATACTTAATAAACTAAACAAGGTTACATATGGGGTATGCACAATAGCAGGCTTGAAGACACAGGTGACCTAGTCTTTCCAGGGGGAACCTGAGAGGCCCTGGCTTCTTCACCAGTGTCCACTCCCAAAGGAAATGGGGATAAAGGTCCACTTTAAAGGACTACATTTAACCAGTAATCATTTTTATATGCTTTCTCTGGAAAGCAGCTAATATGCAAGCAAGTCTGTGTACCCCTCAATTATGTTGTCTTTGCTGACCCCTCCATTACATTATCCTGTTTGTCAGTAGAACCCAACCTGAGAGCAATGGCTCTAGTTGTGTGTGTCAGGTGTTGACGTTGCATTATTCCTGACATTTCCTGCCCTAGCAGGTACTTCCAGCTCATCTTATATGAAAATATTTTAAAGCGATGTCAAACTCTGGTTTAAAAAACAAAACATTCTATATAAGTATGTATAATTAACACAGAAAAGTCCCTTCTATTGTTCTCAGCCACTTCCAAATCTCCAGATTCCTTTTGCTTTTAGGCCCCATGCACACGAGACGCTATTAAACGCGCGTTCAGAGGCAGTTGGACACTTTTTTCAACTGCACCTGAGCGCATGCAATGTTATCCTATGTGTCCATGCACACAGTCTAGTTTTTTCCCGTTTTTATGCAGTTGCGTTTAACCTCGTTTTTCCAGAAGAAAAAAAATGCTTTCAGACACTTTGCTTTTCCACGTTTCAGATGCAAAACGCAGCTAAACGCAGGCACCTGCGTTTAGCCGCGTTTGCGTTTATAAGCCTTTTTAAAGGAACCCAATTTTTTGGACCAGAAAACTCATAAATATGAAGGTAAACCATAAAAAAATACTAGAAAAATTGGTTTAAAATGTCGTAATTAGTTTAGATAGTTCATAAAGCATATATACTCACTAATGCATACATGTTTGTGAAATGCATACGTGTTTGTGAAATATCCAACGGACATTCGCTGTGCCATCAACGGATGGGTCCAATATCGACAAGCTCTGATTCTGGACCTCTCATGCAAATTTGCGACGACGTTGCTGCCTCATCAAGAGCAACATCAGGAGCATTTCCTGACATATATTCAATATGGGATCCATTTCCAAAAAAAAAAAAACACAGAAAGAGAGGCAAATGCAAGTGTACAACTGCTCTCTCTGCTGCTCACTCTGATCAAAATGGCAGAAATAGTTAATAATACATGCTTTCTGAGCTTGGGGAGGGTCTATATGATGTTATCTTTACAAATGATTATAGACGCAAACGCGGCTAAAGGCGGCATGAAAACACAGCAAAACGCGCGTTTTTAAACGCAGATTTCTGCTTTTTAAAACATGCGTTTAGCAGAGTTTGCATCTGCGTCTCGTGTGCATGGGGCCTTACTGTTGAAATCTGACTTCCTGTTAGAGGGTGGCTACGTTCGTTCTCAATGGTCCCACTGTATGTAGAAGCAAAACCACCCTCTCTTGCTCACTCCCAGAATGGACTATGGGATGTGTAGTGTTCCAAACAAAAGGGAGGAGAAAGGAGAGAGTTCAGGAGCTCACAGAGGACATTACAAGGTGGCAGAAAACCGTAATGCCACGTACACACGATCGGAATTCTCGTCGGAAAAAACTCTGACGGTTTTTCCGACGGAATTCCGCTCAAGCTGTGTTGCCTACACACGATCACACCAAATTCCGACGGTCAATAACACAGCGGCATAAAACACGTTCGACAGCACTATAAAAGGGAAGTTTAATGCTTCCGAGCATGCGTCAAATTGTTTTCTAGCATGCGTCGGAATTTTGCGTGTCGGAATTGCATACACATGATCGGAAAATCCGATAGAAAGGTTTTCCGTCGGAAAAATTGAGAACAGGTTCTCAATTCAAAGTCCGTCGGAAATTCCAACAGAAAAAGACCATTGGGCATACACACGGTCGGAAAATCCGATGAAAAGCTCCCATCGGACTGTTTCCATCGGAAATTCCGACCGTGTGTACGCCGCATAAGAAACTGTTTCATGAAAGAATAGATTAAAGGACCATTATGTAGTGAATGTGTATGGATTATATTTGGAAAATAAGGATATTGTTCGGTGTTAATTTTTTCTCTAATGCCGTGTACACACAATCATTTTTTCCGACAACAAATGTTAGATGTGAGCTTGTTGGCGTGAACGCAGACCTTTTGTATGCTCGAACATTTGTTGTCGGACTTTCCACCAACAAATTTTGGCTAGCAGGCTCTCGAATTTTCCACCAACAAATTTTCATTGTCGGACTTTCCGATCGTGTGTACACAAGTCCGTCGCACAAAAGTCCACGCATACTCTGAATCAATGCTCGCCAAACACAAAATTAGCAGAAGGAGCCCAAAGCGTGGCACATGAATATTGAACTTCCTTTTTATTGGCTCGCCGAACGTCTTGTACGTCACTATGTTCGTAATTGTTGGCCAATATTTGTATGACCCTGTGTATGCAACACAAGTTGGAGCCAACAGCTTTGTTGTCGGAAAGTCCGATCGTGTGTACGGGGCATTAGCGTTGGATTGCACACTGCAGTGTGTATGAAGCTCTTCGGTACCGGTTATGTAGGTGCTTGGCTGCCTGACTCCTGCAGTTTGTCCAGTTCAAGGCTTTCTTTTCACCCCTACCTTTCCCGATAATCTACATACTGTAGACAAACCTTTCTCAACCATGGTTCCTCCAGAGGTTTCTAATGCCGCATACACACGGTTGGAATTTCCGATGGAAACAGTCCATTTGGAGCTTTTCATTGGATTTTCCGACCGCGTGTATGCCAATTGGTCTTTTTCTGTCGGAATTTCCGACGGACTTTGGATTGAGAACCCGTTCTTAATTTTTCAGACGGAAAACCTTTCTATCAGATTTTCCGATCGTGTGTATGCAATTCCGACATGCAAAGTTGACGCATGCTCAGAAGCATTAAACTTCCCTTTTATAGTGCAGTCGAACGTGTTGTATGCCGTGGTGTTATTGACCGTCGGAATTTGGTGTGACCGTGTGTAGGCAAGACAGTTTGAGTGAAATTCCGTCGGAATTCCGACGGGAAAACCATCAGAGCTTTTTCAGACGAGAATTCAGACGAGAATTCCGACCGTGTGTATGCGGCATAAGGGTTCCTAAAGCAATGAGCAATTTCTGCCTTTCAGACAAGTTACCACTGGCGGCAATGATCTTTATGTCTATCTGAGGGTTTATTTTTTATTTTTTGCAATGATCACCAATGTAAGGAGCATTCTTCCCAATGACCACACATGTAAGGAGCATTCTTCCCAATGACCACACATGAAAGGAGCATTCTTCCCAATGACCACACATGAAAGGAGCATTCTTCCCAATGACCACACATGTAAGGAGCATTCTTCCCAATGACCAATGACCGGAACTCCGCTTTAGGCTGGATTCACACCTATGACCACACATGTAAGGAACATTCTTCCTATTGACCACCAATATAAGGAGCATTCTCTACAATGAGCACCCATGTAAGAAACATTCTTCCAACTGATCATCAATGTAAGGAACATTCTTCCAACTGATCATCAATGTAAGGAACATTCTTCCAATTGATCATCAATGTAAGAAGCCGCCTTCTCACTGACCATCACACGCCATGAGCATCACAAATCATGAGCTGTAGGTATGGTAATTATTTTTATTTTAGTAATTTAGTTCTCTAAAGCCTCGTACACACAATGAGACTATCGGACAAATAATCCTGTTTTTTTTTTTTTCATGCTAGTCTCCTATTGAAAATTTAAAAGGTTACTAAATTTTCGAAAATTCTTGTATGACGGTATACAACCTTGGAAGTAATGTATTTTTATTTTTTTTTCTTCGGACGCATATTAAAATTAAAATTTAAATCATACCATCTGGTATCGTACGAGAAAATTGTTTGTCCCTTCGGATAATTTTGGATGAACTGTCTTGATCAGCTCTTGAAAGCTGTGCACTAATGATCAGATTATCGTACGATCGCTGCAAAAGCAGTATTTTTCATCCGATTTTCTGATCGTGTGTACTAGGGTTCCTCCACCATGTTGAGAGAGGCTGCTGTAGATTCATATGGCGTCCATTTTCAGTTTTACTTGTTCTGTCCCCATGTAATTACATTCCTGCGTCCCACTTCTAGTAAACATTTGGACTGCACAGATTTAGTGTTTATTATGGCAGAAGGCCCACTGCCAGCTCTCAGGTGTGACCTTTATGATATTGATCTACTTTCGGTTCACTGTACACGTGGGTCACATGCACTATTGTGAGCAGCACAGCGCTGGATTAAGAGGAGGTAAGTATTTAGGGGAGGGTTGGGGGAGCTGATACTGGAATGTTTGAGCTGCATTGAACCGCATTTTTAACGCCCCTCAACCACTGCCCTCTTTTGCTGCAGAGGCAGCATCGCAGCTGATGGTGTACACATGCCGCGGCCACAATGCTTTGCTTTCGGCATTTAGGGGGTTAAAACGGGTAGTGAGGAGGCAATAAAACACCAAATGTTCTCTAATTGCTCTTTAAAGGCCAAAGCACATGTGAAAAAGCCCTAACTCACTCTGTAAGCCTGATTTTTTATATATAGATGTGTGTATATAGATAGATGTGTGTATGATAGATATATATATAGTGTGTGTGTGTGTGTATAGCTATATTCTCTCTCTCTCTCTCTCTCTCTCTCTCTCTCTCTCTCTCTCTCTCTCTCTCTCTCTCTCTCTCTCTCTCTCTCTCTCTCTCTCTCTCTCTCTCTCTCTCTCTCTCTCTCTCTCTCTCTCTCTCTCTCTCTCTCTCTCTCTCTCTCTCTCTCTCTCTCTCTCTCATAAAAGCGAGTACACCCCTCACATTTTTGTAAATATTTTATTATATCTTTTCTCGTCAAATTTGTTTTATTATTTTTTAAATATAATAAAGATTGACAAAGTGAGTACATATAAGGATGGTGGTACAATATTCAGATAGCAATAGAGCTAAACATATCGATTTATGGACAGGATGAGTATATAACAATGTAAAAATTGAATGAGTAGAGCAACAAATAAACCAATAAGGTATTATTAAATTCTATTCTATTGGTTCATTTTGCAAGAGCAGTAATAAGATCAATCTAATAGGTCTATATTAAAAACAAGAGATGATCGGTTAATAAATACCACACAATATGAAAAGAAAGGTAGAAAACAAAAAATAGGAGTAGATGCAGGGTAGAAAAAAGGGGGGTTTACAAGTGGTGGTGTTATATCTTTTCATGTGACAACACTGAAGAAATGACTATTTGCTACAATGTAAAGTAGTGAGTGTACAGCTTGTATAAGGCCCCTTTCACACGGCAAGCCCGCTCCGATCCGCCTGTCGTTTTTTTCAGGTGCATCTGATCGGGCCATCCATTGATTCCTATGGGGAGATGGATGTCAGCGGAGACCCGCTGCCATCCACTAAAATCGGACGTATGGCGATACGTTCGCCATCCATCTTATCGGATTGGATGAGAGCTGATGAAAACAGACATGCTGTCTGTTTTCGTTCGTTCTCTCCATAGGAATCAGCGGTGCTCGGACAGGCCCCTCCCCGCTCAGTGAGCAGACACGGACCTGTCATCTGCCGGCTCGGCGGAGATCAACAGAGTGGACTCCGCTAAACGGATCCGCCTCATGTGAATGAGGCCTAACAGTGTAAATTTGCTGTCACCTCAAAATAACTCAACACACAGCCATTAATGTCTAAACAGCTGGCAACAAAAGTGAGTACACCCCTACGTGAAAATGTCCAAATTGGGCCCAAAGTGTCAGTATTTTGTGTGGCCACCATTATTTTCCAGCACTGCCTTAACCCTCTTGGGCATGGAGTTCACCAGAGCTTCACAGGTTTCCACTGGAGTCCTCTTCCACTCCTCCATGATGACATCACAGAGCTGGTGGATGTTAGAGACCTTGCGCTCCTCCACCTTCTGTTTTGAGGATGCCCCACAGATGCTCAATAGGGTTTAGGTCTGGAGACATGCTTGGTCAGTCCATCACCTTTACCCTCAGCTTCTTTAGCAAGGCAGTGGTCGTCTTGGAGGTGTTTGGGGTCGTTAGCATGTTGGAATACTGCCCTGCGGCCCAGTCTCCAAAGGGAGGGGATCATGCTCTGCTTCATTATGTCACAGTACATGTTGGCATTCATGGTTCCCTCAATGAACTGTAGCAACCCTGTGCCAGCAGCACTCAGGCAGCCCCAGACCATGACACTCCCACCACCATGCTTTACTGAAGGGCAAGACACACTTGTCTTTGTACGCTTCAGCTGGTTCCCGCCACACACGCTTCACACCATCTGAACCAAGTAAGTTTATCTTGGTCTCATCGGGCCACAGGACATGGTTCCAGTAATCCATGTCCTTAGTCTGCTTGTCTTCAGCAAATTGTCTTCAGCAAACTGCTTTCTTGTGCATCATCTTTAGAATAGGCTTCCTTCTGGGACGACAGCTAGGCAGACCAATTTGATGCAGTGTGCGGCGTATAGTCTGAGCACTGACAAGCTGACCCCCCACCCTTTTAACCTCTTCAGCAATGCTGGCAGCACTCATACATCTATTTCCCAAAGACAACCTGTGGATATGATGCTGAGCACGTGCACTCAACTTCTTTGGTCGACCATGGCGAGGGCTGTTCTGAGTGGAATCTGTCCTGTAAAACTGCTGTATGCAAAAATTTTTTTTTTCAGATCCTCTGAGAATTCTTTGCCATGAGGTGCCATGTTGAACTTCCAGTTTCCAGTATGAGAGTGAAAACACCAAATTTAACACACCTGCTCCCCATTCACACCTGAGACCTTGAAACACTAACGAGTCACATGACACCGGGAAGGGGAAATGGCTAATTGGGCCCAATTTGAACATTTCCCCTTAGGGGTGCACTCACTTTTGTTGCCAGCGGTTTAGACATTTAAACCAGAGTTCCACCCAAAAGTGGTGTCACATTTGGCACCTTTCAGGGGGAAGGGAAGAACGGGGACCTGTTTGGCCCCCTCCTCCTTCCTCCACCACCGAGCCAATCCGAAAGTGCAGCGAGCTCAGCGCATGCGTAGTAGGGAACTGGCCGTGAAGCCGAAAAGGCTTCACTGCCGGTTTCCCTTACCTGGAATGACGGCGGTTGCACCCGACAGTCGATCCGAAGATTGGCTGGGGTCCCGACATCGCGGGCTCCCTAGACAGGTAAGTGTCCGGGTTTTCCCAAGGCGGAACTCCGCTTTAGGCTGGATTCACACCTATGCATTTTGAGCGTTTTTTGCAGATTTGCACTACAGTCCATTTAACATGGTTTCCTATGGAACACGTTCTGTAGTGCAAATCTGAAAAAATGCAAAAAGCACTAAAAATGCATAGGATGTGAATCCAGCCTTAATGGCTGTGTTGAGTCCTGACCTCAACCCAATAGAACACATTTGGAATGATATAGAGCGCAGACTGCCAACCAGGCCTTCTTGTCCAACATTAGTGCCTGACCTCACAAATGCGATTTTGGAGGAATGGTCAAACATCCCCATAGACACACTCCTAAGCAACAGTGGTGGCTGGTGCTCCAACGTCAAGGGGGATGACAGACGGACCTGACCTGACACCCCCCATTGCTTCAGCCCGCACCGCTCAGGGGGCCGGATGCATGGATTGACGGGCTGCCACTGCTCCTAAACCTTGTGGTCAGCCTTCCCAGAAGAGTTGAAGCTGTTATAGCTGTAAAGGGTGTGCCAACTCAGTATTGGACCCTACGGACTAAAACTGGGATGCCATTAAAGTTCATATGCGTGTAAAGGCAGGTGTCCCAATACTTTTGGTATGTATGTACATCAGCACAAATACAGTGACCGAAGAGGAGGAAAGAGGGACAGGAGGGATTGGTTCCAAAAATGAGGCAATCCCTCTAAATGAGTGGCAGCTGGGATCTCTGCCTAATAATGGCCATACACATAACAATTTCATAAATCAGAATCAAGTCATATGATCAAATGTATGGAAAAGAAGTGTCTTTGATCGATTTGGAGCAAAACTGATCAATTTCATTGTAAATATTCTGATCAGTACAGATGGAAAAACGGATCGTAGGAAATAAAATAGATCAAAGCGATCAGTAAGTGTGTGACGCATCACATGATCTCTAAATGGCAATTATGTTTTTTTAAACGATTGTTCATTTTATTTTTTTATTTATTCAAGTATTTTATTAAAGATTGTCATAAAACATTGAATAAAGTGTATAAGAAGAAGAGTTTTACATCGTTACATGAATATAAACTCATTACAGGAAAATATATTACTAGTTGAATATGACCTCTCCATTCATAAAAGTTTTTCTTAACAATTAAATCATGGCTGGTTTCTGCCACAAATTTGTATTATTCTATCTAAGTAAGAGTCTACCCAATAGATATAGATTTATGAAAAGTCATTAATCTTGATTTTTTTTTTTTTTAATCAAAACATATATGAAAGCTATTTTTATTAAACACCAACGGCATTCACCGATTGTATCCATATTTTTTTTTTATTTGTACGTAACGAATAAGGCCTTATGCTCATGGCCTGCTTGACCAGAGAGCAGTTCGGGAAAGGACGTGTTTCCTGCACCACATTCAAAATACAGTGGCTTGCGAAATTATTCGGCCCCCTTGAACTTTTCAACCTTTTGCCACATTTCAGGCTTCAAACATATAAAATTTTTATTTTTTTGTGAAGAATCACCAACAAGTGGGACACAATTGTGAAGTGGAACGAAATCTATTGGATATTTTAAACTTTTTTGGCAAATAAAAAACTGAAAAGTGGTGCGTGCAAAATTATTCGGCCTTTACTTTCAGTGCAGCAAACTCACTCCAGAAGTTCAGCGAGGATCTGTGAATGATCCAATGTTGTCCTAAATGACTGATGGATTTGGATACAAAAAGATTTCCAAGCTTTAAACATCCCAAGGAGCACTGTGCAGGCGATCATTTTGAAATGGAAGGAGTATCAGACCACTGCAAATCTACCAAGACCTGGCTGTCCCTCTAAACTTTCAGCTCAGACAAGGAGAAGACTGATCAGAGATGCAGCCAAGAGGCCCATGATCACTCTGGGTGAACTGCAGAGAACTACAGCTGAGGTGGGAGAGTCTGTCCATAGGACAACAATCAGTCGTACACTGCACAAATCTGGCCTTTATGGAAGAGTGGCAAGAAGAAAGCCATTTCTCAAAGAATTCCATAAAAAGTCTCGTCTAAAGTTTGCCACAAGCCACCTGGGAGACACACCAAACATGTGGAAGAAGGTGCTCTGGTCCGATGAAACCAAAATCAAACTTTTTGGCCACAATGCAAAACGATATGTTTGGCGTAAAAGCAACACCGCTCATCACCCTCAACACACCATCCCCAATGTGAAACATGGTGGTGGCAGCATCATGGTTTGGGCCTGCTTTTCTTCAGCAGGGACAGGGAAGATGGTTAAAATTGAGGGGAAGATGGATGCAGCCAAATAAAAGACCATTCTGGATGAAAACTTGTTGGAGTCTGCAAAAGACCTGAAACTGGGACGGAGATTTATCTTCCAACAAGACAATGATCCCAAACATACAGCAAAATCTACAAAGGAATGGTTCACAAATAAACGTATCCAGGTGTTAGAATGGCCAAGTCAAAGTCCAGACCTGAATCCAATCGAGAATCTGTGGAAAGAGCTGAAAACTGCTGTTCACAAACGCTCTCCATCCAACCTCACTGAGCTTGAGCTGTTTTGCAAGGAAGAATGGGCAAGAATTTCAGTCTCTCGATGTGCAAAACTGATAGAGACATACCCCAAGCGACTTGCAGCTGTAATCGCAGCAAAAGGTGGCTCTACAAAGTATTAACGCAAGGGGGCCGAATAATTTTGCACGCCCCACTTTTCATTTTTTTATTAGTTAAAAAAGTTTCAAAAATCCAAAAGATTTCGTTCCACTTCACAATTGTGTCCCACTTGTTGGTGATTCTTCACAAAAAAAATTAAATTTTATATCTTTATGTTTGAAGCCTGAAATGTGGCAAAAGGTTGAAAAGTTCAAGGGGGCCGAATACTTTCGCAAGCTACTGTACACTCACTGCCTTTGCGATCTGCTGTAGGTGCCAGTACATTGTTAATGGCACCTCAAACGAAGATCGCAAAGGCAGTGCGTTTGCCGTCACCAGATCGCATGGTACCGCAGTATCATTGGATTTGGTGCAGCACATTTGTTCAAAAGTAGTGCGTGCACTACTTGTTGGTGAAATTTCAGCCCATTCAAATGATTGAGCTAAAAATTGCACTGCAGGGGAACGCATGGGAATCACACAGGAACATATACTGCGTTCCTGTGTGATTCTGGTGTGAAGGCTGGGTTCACACTAATGCAATGCGTCACATCGCATGAGATTCACACAGGAATTGCACGCCATATGCAATTCTGTACGGTACAATTTGAGCCCATCTTTTTTTTTTTTTTTTATAGCTCAAATTGCTCGGCATCCTTTGAAGAAGGCACCTTTTTTTGCCGCACTGGAATCTGTTTGCATGAATGTTCATACCCATGCGATCCGATTCTAGCAAACGCATTGCATTCTGCGACCTGCTTTTGGGGTGTCTTTTAACTTGTATATAGTAGGAAGTGCAGCACAATAAACAATATGATCACGAAACAATATATACTAATATCATAAAGTCCAGTGAAAGTCCTTATTAAAACTGTTGGACTATAATGCCGCGTACACACGATCGGAAAAACCGTCAGAGTTTTCCGACGGAATTCTGCTCAAGCTGTGTTGCCTACACACGATCACACACAATTCCGACGGTCAATAACACAGCGGCATAAAGCACGTTCAACAGCACTATAAAAGGGAAGTTTAATGCTTCCGAGCATGCGTCGAATTGCTTCCGAGCATGCGTCAGAATTTTGCATGTCGGAATTGCCTACACACGATCGGAAAATCCGATAGAAAGGTTTTCCTTCGGAAAAATTGAGAACAGGTTCTCAATTCAAAGTCCGTCGGAAATTCTGACAGAAAAAGACCGATGGGCATACACACGGTTGGAAAATCCGATGAAAAGCTCCCATCGGACTGTTTCCTAAGTCTCACACCCACAGTAGATCGCATGAACATAGTGCAATTGCTTGGTGGTGCGACGAGGAAAGCGATTCCTGTGCATTTCCTCAATCTTTATGTTTTTGGTGCAGCGTTTAGCCCTGCTGCCAGCCGTTCAGCAGGAATTCTGCGTCCAAAGAATTCGTCCCTGAGCGCATACAACCCTAAACGCGAGTGCCCCGTCTATCCGCGGCGTATTTCCAAACTAGATTGTGAGTATAGTGTTCGATCGTGCTGAAAATGTTTTATGCATTGGTGCCTGATCGATCTTCTTCTAATCTTTTTTTTTTTTTTCTCGCGGAGAGTAAATCAATCCATTTGTATATAAAATCATTCCCTGCGTGGCCACCATAAGAGTGTGGGGTTGATTTAATAAAGGCAAACAGACTGCGCACTTTGCAAAGTTGCTCCAGAGCTTAGTAAATGAGCAGAAACTCTGCTGACTTCCATCATTCAATCACGTGCAAGCACAAATGCAGTTTTTTTTTTAAATTATCTTGCGTGTGATTGGGTATTTAAAGTCAAGTTTTATCTCTTTTACATTTACTACTTTGCAAAGTGCACAATCTATTTGCCTTTAGTAAATCAAGCCCAATGTCTGAATTTCCCCTAGACATGTTCAGAAGCTTGTCTTTCACCTTTCCTTGTCTCTGGCCGGTCCCAGGCAGGACGCAATAGTTCTCCGCACGTCAAGGTGTAGTGGTGTGGGGGGGGGAGGTGTGTCCTCTGGCCTGTTCTAGTATCAGTACAAGCTGACTTTTCACACACTCCTCTCTGCAGAAACCTGTTTGACTTTCTCCTTTTGTAGTCTGTCCCGGCATTAACCCCTTCCCTGCCGCAGCGTTCATTCTTTTTATTGGCCCTCTGCATGGCGGCTTTCTTCTCCTGCCGGTGTGTGCAAACAAATTAGAGGCTGCTTGTTGTTTGATCATTGCCTAGGAGAAGTGGAAGCCGGTGCTGAAACAGAATCGCTGATTTTTATTGGCTGCTGGCAAGGGTTAATGGCCTTCCTGTTATTTGTGTATACCTGTCCTGTATTTTGCATGAATGTTCTACACAGCTGTGTGTGTGTCGGTGTGCCCTGAACAACCTGAATATCTGGATGGGAATAGCTTGTCTAAAATTGGAACGGTTTGTTTTCAACTGTCAGAAAAGGAAGTAGAAATGCCGACTAAAATAAATCTTGGCTTATTCAGTAAAACAAAAATTGATTTACAGAGTGCAAAACCACATAGCAACCAATCAGAATTTAGCTTTTATCACGAAAGGGTGAAGCATGCTTGCTGGAACCTGCTATCTTGGGCAGCACTGTAGCTAAGTGGTTAGCACTACCGCCTGGCAGCCCTGAGGTCCATAGGCGTGCGCACAGGATGTGCCAGGTGTGCCTGGGCACACCCTAATCACCCTATGCAATGCAGATTCCCCCTGCTGAACCCCCATGGCAGCTGAGGCTACAGAGAAAGGGACTGGGGAATCTCAGTCCTCAGTCCCTTCCTGTGCTATTTCACCAATGCCCCTCAATGGGGCATTGGTGAATAATAAATAAATTGGTGAATAATAAATTAATAAAATAATAAAAAACAAAAAACGACTGACACCAATCTCATCCCTACAGAACACCGTCCCCTGCTCTACTGGCTCCGTCCCCTGCTCTACTGGCTCCGTCCCCTGCTCTACTGGCTCCGTCCCCTGCTCTACTGGCTCCGTCCCCTGCTCTACTGGCACCGTCCCCTGCTCTACTGGCACCGTCCCCTGCTCTACTGGCACTGTCCCCTGCCCTACTGACACCGTCCCCTGCTCTACTGCGCATGTGTGTTTTAAACTTTGGGGTGCAAGCCCTAATGCCATATGCTGCACACACCTATGCTTAGGTCATTGGTTTGAATCCCAACCACGGCACTAGCTGCCTGGAGTTTGCATATTCTCCCTGTGCTCGCGTGTGTTTCCTCCGGTTTCCTCCCACACGCCAAAGACATGCTGGTAGGTTAAAGCGGAGTTCCACCCAAAAATTGAACTTCCGCTATTAAGTGATTGTGACCCCCTGACATGCCACATTTGGCATGTCATTTTTTGGGGGGCGTGCGGATACCCTCTTTTTAGAGGCACCCAGCTCCCACTTCCTTCTGGCGCCGTGGAGCCCTGGGTGGAAGTTCACCTCTCCCCCCTCCCCAGAAGATTGCCCGGCCATTCACAACGCGCAGCGCGGGTCTCATAGTTACATAGTAGGTGAGGTTGAAAAAAGACACAAGTCCATCAAGTCCAACCTATGTGTGCGATTAGATGTCAGTATTGCATTTTATATCCCTGTATGTTGCGGTCGTTCAGGTGCATATCTAATATTTTTTTGAAACTATCAATGCCCCCTGCTGAGACCACCGCCTGTTGAAGGGAATTCCACATTCTTGACGCTCTTACAGTAAAGAACCCTCTACGTAGTTTTAAGGTTAAACCTCTTTTCTTCCAATTTTAATGAGTGGCCACATGTCTTGTTAAACTTCCTTCCGTTAAAAAGTTTTATCTACCTAGTGTGGGGTCACCAGTATGGTATTCGTAAATTGAAATCATATCCCCTCTCAAGTCTCTCTTCTCCAGAGAGATTAAGTTCAGTGCTTTCCTCATAACTAATATCCTCCAGATACTTTATTAGCTTAGTTGCCCTTTGTACTCGCTCCATTTCCAGTACATCCTTCCTGAGGACTGGTGCCCAGAACTGGACAGCATACTCTAGGTGCGGCCGGACCAGAGTCTTGTAGAGCGGGAGAATTATCATTTTATCTCTGGAGTTGATCCCCTTTTTAATGCATGCCAATATTCTGTTTGCTTTGTTAGCAGCATCTTGGCATTGCATGCCATTGCTGAGCCTATCATCTACTAGGACCCCTAGGTCCTTTTCCATCCTAGATTCCCCGGAGGTTCTCCCCCCAGTGTATAGATTGCATTCATATTTTTGCCACCCAAATGCATTATTTTTATTTTTTCTACATTGAACCTCATTTGCCATGTAGTTGCCCACCCCATTAATTTGTTCAGATCTTTTTGCAAGGTTTCCACATCCTGCAGAGAAGTTATTGCCCTGCTTAGCTTAGTATGGTCCGCAAATACAGAGATTGAACTGTTTACCCCATCCTCCAGGTCGTTTATGAACAAAATAATTAGGATTGGTCCCAGCACAGAACCCTGGGGGACCCCACTACCCACCCCTGTCCATTCCGAGTACTCCCCATTTATCACCACCCTCTGAACTCGCCCTTGTAGCCCATTTTCAATCCATGTACTCACCCTATGGTCCATGCCAACGGACCTTTTTTTTATACAGTAAACGTTTATAGGGAACTGTGTCAAATGCTTTTGCAAAATCCAGATGCACCACGTCTTCGGGCCTTCCTTTATCTGGATGGCAACTCACCTCCTCATAGAAGGTTAATAGATTGGTTTGGCAAGAACGATTCCTCATGAATCCATGCTGATTACTGCTAATGATACTGTTTTTGTTCCTAAAATCTTGTATATAGTCCCTTATCATCCCCTCCAAGAGCTTGCATACTATTGAGGTAAGGCTAACTGGTCTGTAATTCCCAGGGATGTATTTTGGGACCACTTGCTTACTGGGCACTTAAACCCCCCTCCTGCCCAGACCAATTTTCAGCTTTCGGCACTGACGCACTTTCAATGACAATTGCGCGGTTATACAACACTGTACCCAAATGAAATTTTTATCATTTTTTTCCCACAAATAGAGCTTTCTTTTGGTGGTATTTAATCACAGGTGGAGTTTTTATTTTTTGCTAAACAAACAAAAAAAAAGATGGAAAATTTGGAAAAAAAAAAAAAATCATGTTTAATAGTTTATTATAAAATTTTGCAAACAGGTAATTTTTCTGCTTCATTGATATGCACTGTTGAGGCGGCACTGATAGGCTGCACTGGTGGGCACTGATAGGCTGCACTGATGAGCACAAATAAGGTGGCACTGATGGGGACAGATAAGGTGGTACTGATGGGCACAGATAAGATGGCACTGATGGGTGGCACGGATGGGCACTGATAGATGGCACTAATAGGTGGCACTGATAGTTGGCACTGGTAGGTGACACTGATGGGCACTGGTAGGTGACACTGATGGGCACTGGTAGGTGACACTGATGTGCAGCACTGTTCAGGCACTTATTGTGGGCACTGACAGGTGGCACTGTGGGCACTGAGAGGTGGCGCTGGTGGGCACTGGTAGGCGGCACTTGTAGGGGGCACAGAGGAGCCGGGGCACATCGACGATGATCTAGACTAATGTCCTTCTCACCGCCGCCGGTGATTGGCTTTTTTTTTCTCCTCGGGGTGTCAGCGCAAGGAGGAAGAATAGCTGATTACCGGCTGTGTTGTCATCACATGATCAGCTGTCATTGGCTGACAGCTGATCACGTGGTAAGGGGTCGGGGTCTCGCAGACTCGCTGATCACAGAGCGCGCCATGTTTGCCCTTCAGGGGGCGCGCAGGCCGCTCGTGCATGGGACGGCATCAATGGATGTAGTCCCGGCAATGTACAGTGGTGTGAAAAAGTGTTTGCCCCCTTCCTCATTTCCTGTTCCTTTGCATGTTTGTCACACTTAAGTGTTTCGGAACATCAAACCAATTTAAACAATAGTCAAGGACAACACAAGTAAACACAAAATGCAATTTGTAAATGAAGGTGTTTATTATTAAAGGTGAAAAAAAAATCCAAACCATCATGGCCCTGTGTGAAAAAGTGATTGCCCCCCCCCTTGTTAAAACATACTATAACTGTGGTTGTCCACACCTGAGTTCAATTTCTCTAGCCACACCCAGGCCTGATTATTGCCACACCTGTTCACAATCAAGGCATCACTTAAATAGGAGCTGCTTGACACAGTAAGGTCCACCAGAAGATCCTTAAAAGCTACACATCATGCCGAGACCCAAAGAAATTCAGGAACAATTGAGAAAGAAAGTAATTGAGATCTATCAGTCTGGAAAGGGTTATAAAGCCATTTCCAAAGCTTTGGGAATCCAGCGAACCACAGTGAGAGCCATTATCCACAAATGGCGAAGACATGGAACAGTGGTGAACCTTCCCAGGAGTGGCTGGCCGCCCAAAATTACCCCAAGAGCGCAGCGACGACTCATCCAAGAGGTCACAAAAGACCCCACAACAACGTCCAAGGAACTGCAGTCCTCACTTGCCTCAGTTAAGGTCAGCGTTCATGCCTCCACCATCAGGAAAAGACTGGGCAAAAATGGCCTGCATGGCAGAGTTCCAAGGAGGAAAACCACTGCTGAGCAAAAAGAACATCAAAGCTCGTCTCAATTTCTCCACAACACATCTTGATGATCCCCAAGACTTTTGGGACAACATTCTGTGGACCGATGAGACAAAAGTGGAACTCTTTGGAAGGTGTGTGTCCAAGTATATCTGGCGTAGAAGGAACACTGCATTTCAGAAAAAGAACATTATACCAACAGTAAAATATGGTGGTGGTAGTGTGATGGTCTGGGGCTGTTTTGCTGCTTCAGGACCTGGAAGACTTGCCGTGATAAAAGGAACTATGAATTCTCTGTCTACCAAGAGATCCTGAAGGAGAATGTCCGACCATCTGTTCGTGTACTCAAGCTGAAACGAACTTGGGTTCTGCAGCAGGACAATGATCCTAAACACACCAGCAAGTCCACCACCGAATGGCTGAAGAAAAACAAAATGAAGACTTTGGAGTGGCCTAGCCAAAGTCCTGACCTGAATCCTATTGAGATGTTGTGGTATGACCTTAAAAAGGCCGTTCATGCTCGAAAACCCTCTAATGTAACTGAATTAGGACAATTCTGCAAAGATGAGTGGGCCAAAATTCCTCCAGGACGCTGTAAAAGCCTCATTGCACGTTATCGCAAACGCTTGGTTGCAGTTGTTGCTGCTAAGGGTGGCCCAACCAGTTATTAGGTTTAGGGGGGCAATCACTTTTTCACACAGGGCCATGATGGTTTGGATTTTTTTTCACCTTTTAATAATAAACACCTTCATTTACAAATTGCATTTTGTGTTTACTTGTGTTGTCCTTGACTATTGTTTAAATTGGTTTGATGTTCCGAAACACTTAAGTGTGACAAACATGCAAAGGAACAGGAAATGAGGAAGGGGGCAAACACTTTTTCACACCACTGTAGATCCGCGCTGTAGCCGTCATTCGGCTATAGCGCAGATCTCTAGAGATTAAATATTGGTGCTACATTGGCTTTTCTCCAATCATCTGGTACCATTCCAGTCGGTAGACTGTCAGTAAAAATTGGGAACAATGGTTTGGCAATTACTTGACTGAGTTCCCTAAGTACCCTCGGATGCTTTTTATCCCGGTGATTTATTAATGTTAAGTTTCCCAAGTCTAATTTTAATTCTGTCCTTTGTTAACTATGGAGGTGCTTCCTGTGATGTGTCATGAGGATAAACACTGCAGTTTTGGTTACTGAAGCCCCCTATTCCCTTTTGTGAAGACTGAGGAGAAGAATAAATTCAATGCTTTCACCATCTCCCCATTCTTTGTAATCAGATGTCCGTCCTCATTCTTTATGGGGCCAATATGGTCTGTCCTCCCTTTTTTTACTGTTTACATACTTAAAGAATTTCTTGGGATTTTTTTTGCTCTCCTCCGCTATGTGTCTTTCATGTTCTATCTTATCTATTTTTTGCACCCTTACATATCTTGTTGCATTCTTTATAAATGCTGGTGATGATCCCTCAACCTTGTATTTTTTGAAGGCCTTCTCCTTTGCTTTTATATGCATTTGTACATTAGAATCAAGCCATCCAGGACTTTTGTTCGCTCTTTTAAATTTATTACCCAATGAGATGCATTGGCTAATGCCCTTATTTAATATGCTCTTAAAGTAAACCCATCTTCCTCTGTGTTCTTTGTTCCTAAGATTTTATTCCAATTCATGTCCTCTAACAAGGTTCAAGGTTCGTAGTTTAGGGAAGTTGGCTCTTTTGAAATTCAGTGTCTTTGTATTGCCCTTATGTTTCCTATTTGTGTGATTTATACTGAAGCCAATTGACCTGCGATCGCTGTTTCCTAAATTGCCCCGTATTTCCATGTTTTATGACAATCTTTAATAAAATACTTGAATAAGTAAAAAAAAAAAAAAATGAACAATCGTTTAAAAAAACATAATTGCCATTTAGAGATCATGTGATGCGCCACACACTTACTGATCGCTTTGAACTATTTTGTTTCCTACGATCCGTTTTTCCGTCAGTACTGATCAGAATATTTACAATGAAATTGATCAGTTTTGCTCCAAAACGATCGAAGACACTTCTTTTCCATACATTTGATCATATGACTTGATTCTGATTTATGAAATTGTTATGTGTATGGCCATTATTAGGCAGAGATCCCAGCTGTCACTCATTTGGAGGGATTGCCTCCTTTTTGGAACCAATCCCCCCTGTCCCTCTTTCCTCCTCTTGTCACTGTATTTGTGCTGCTGATGTACGTACGTACGTACATACAAACGTACATACAAACACACATACAAACACACATACAAACAAACACACATACATACATTTCAAAAGTATTGGGACGCCTGCCTTTACACGCACATGAACTTTAATGGCATCCCAGTTTTAGTCCGTAGGGTCCAATACTGAGTTGGCCCACCCTTTACAGCTATAACAGCATCAACTCTTCTGGGAAGGCTGACCACAAGGTTTAGGAGCAGTGGCGGCCTGTCCATTAGGCCCGCGCCGCCCCCCCTATCCATGCATTCGGCCCCCTGAGCGGTGCGGGCTGGAGCAACGGGGGGTGTCAGGTCAGGTCCGTCTGTCTGTCATCCCCCTTGACGTTGGAGCACCAGCCACCACTGTTGCTTAGGAGTGTGTCTATGGGAATGTTTGACCATTCCTCCAAAATCGCATTTGTGAGGTCAGGCACTAATGTTGGACAAGAAGGCCTGGTTGGCAGTCTGCGCTCTATATCATTCCAAATGTGTTCTATTGGGTTGAGGTCAGGACTCAACACAGCCATTAAGGCTGGATTCACACCTTTGCATTTTTAGTGCTTTTTGCATTTTGCAGATTTGCACTACAGAACGTGTTTCTTAGGAAAACATGTTAAATGGACCATAGTGCAAATCTGCAAAATGCAAAAAGCACTCAAAATGCATAGGTGTGAATCCAGCCTAAAGCAGAGTTCCGCCTTGGGAAAACCCGGACACTTACCTGTCTAGGGAGCCCTCGATGTCGGGACCCCAGCCAATCTTCGGATCGACTGTCAGGTGCAACCGCCGTCATTCCAGGTAAGGGAAACTGGCAGTGAAGCCTTTTTGGCTTCACGGCCAGTTCCCTACTACGCATGCGCTAAGCACGCTGCACTTTCGGATTGGCTCGGTGGTGGAGGAAGGAGGAGGGGGCCAAACAGGTCCCCGTTCTCCCCTTCCCCCTGAAAGGTGCCAAATGTGATACCACGTTTGGGTGGAACTCTGGATTAAATGTCTAAACCGCTGGCAACAAAAGTGAGTGCACCCCTAAGGGGAAATGTTCAAATTGGGCCCAATTAGTCATTTCCCCTTCCCAGTGTCATGTGACTCGTTAGTGTTTCAAGGTCTCAGGTGTGAATGGGGAGCAGGTGTGTTAAATTTGGTGTTATCACTCTCATACTGGAAACTGGAAGTTCAACATGGCACCTCATGGCAAAGAATTCTCTGAGGATCTGAAAAATTTTTTTTTTTGCATACAGCAGTTTAACAGGACAGGTTCCACGCAGAACAGCCCTCGCCATGGTCGACCAAAGAAGTTGAGTGCACGTGCTCAGCATCATATCCCCAGGTAGAATTTGGGAAATAGATGAATGAATGCTGCCAGCATTGCTGAAGGAGGTTGAAAGGGTGGGGGGGTCAGCCTGTCAGTGCTCAGACTATACGCCGCACACTGCATCAAATTGGTCTGCCTAGCTGTCGTCCCAGAAGGAAGCCTATTCTAAAGATGATGCACAAGAAAGCAGTTTGCTGAAGACAATTTGCTGAAGACAAGCAGACTAAGGACATGGATTACTGGAACCATGTCCTGTGGCCTGATGAGACCAAGATAAACTTACTTGGTTCAGATGGTGTGAAGCGTGCGTGGCGGCAACCAGGTGAAGCGTACAAAGACAAGTGTGTCTTGCCCTTCAGTAAAGCATGGTGGTGGGAGTGTCAAGGTCTGGGGCTGCCTGAGTGCTGCTGGCACAGGGGAGCTACAGTTCATTGAGGGAACCATGAATGCCAACATGTACTGTGACATACTGAAGCAGAGCATGATCCCCTCCCTTCGGAGACTGGGCCGCAGGGCAGTATTCCAACATGGTAACGACCACAAACACACCACCAAGATGACCACTGCCTTGCTAAAGAAGCTGAGGGTAAAGGTGATGGGCTGACCAAGCATGTCTCCAGACCTAAACCCTATTGAGCACATATGGGGCATCCTCAAAACAGAAGGTGGAGGAGCGCAAGGTCTCCAACATCCACCAGCTCTGTGATGTCATCATGGAGGAGTGGAAGAGGACTCCAGTGGCAACCTGCGAAGTTCTGGTGAACTCCATGCCCAAGAGGGTTAAGGCAGTGCTGGAAAATAATGGTAGCCACACAAAATATTGACACTTTGGGCCCAATTTGGACATTTTCACGTAGGGGTGTTGCCAGCGGTTTAGACATTAATGGCTGTGTGTTGAGTTATCTTGAGGTGACAGCAAATTTACACTGTTAGGCCTCATTCACATGAGGCGGATCCGTTTAGCGGAGTCCACTCTGTTGATCTCCACCAAGCCGGCAGATGACAGGTCCGTCTCTGCTCACTGAGCGGGGAGGGGCCTGTCCGAGCACCGCTGATTCCTATGGAGAGATCGAACGAAAACAGACAGCATGTCTGTTTTCATCAGCTCTCATCCAATCCGATAAGATGGATGGCGAACGTATCGCCATACGTCCGATTTTAGCGGATGGCAGCGGGTCTCCGCTGACATCCATCTCCCCATAGGAATCAATGGATGGCCCGATCAGATGCACCTGAAAAAAACGACAGGCGGATCGGAGCGGGCTTGCTGTGTGAAAGGGGCCTTATACAAGCTGTACACTCACTCATTTACATTGTAGCAAAGTGTCATTTCTTCAGTGTTGTCACATGAAAAGATATAACACCACCACTTGTAAACCCCCCTTTTTTCTACCCTGCATCTACTCCTATTTTTTGTTTTCTACCTTTCTTTTCATATTGTGTGGTATTTATAAACAGATCATCTCTTCTGTTTTTAATATAGACCTATTAGATTGATCTTATTACTGCTCTTGCAAAATGAACCAATAGAATAGAATTTAGAATTTTATAATGCTTTCAATGTAATACCTTATTGTTTTATTTGTTGCTCTACTCATTCAATTTGTACATTGTTATATACTCATCCTGTCCATAAATCGATATGTTTAGCTCTATTGCTATTTGAATATTGTACCACCATCCTTATATGTACTCACTTTGTCAATCTGTTATATTTAAAAAATAATAAAGCAAATTTGACGAGAAAAGATATAATGAAATATTTACAAAAACGTGAGGGGTGTACTCATGAGATATGGGGGGGGGGGGAGGGAGAGAGAGAGAGAGAGAGAGAGAGAGAGAGAGAGAGAGAGAGAGAGAGAGAGAGAGAGAGAGAGAGAGAGAGAGAGAGAGAGAGAGAGAGAGAGAGAGAGAGAGAGAGAGAGAGAGAGAGAGAGAGAGAGAGAGAGAGAGAGAGAGAGAGAACACCCCCAGCTGCGATGCTGCCTCTGCCCTCTGCAGCAAAAGAGGGCAGTGGTTGGGGGGCGTTAAAAATGCGGTTCAATGCAGCTCAAACATTCCAGTATCAGCTCCCCCAACCCACCCCTAAATACTTACCTCCTCTTAATCCAGCTCTGTGCTGCTCACAATAGTGCATGTGACCCACGTGTACAGTGAACCGAAAGTAGATCAATATCATAAAGGTCACACCTGAGAGCTGGCAGTGGGCCTTCTGCCATAATAAACACTAAATCTGTGCAGTCCAAATGTTTACTAGAAGTGGGACGCAGGAATGTAATTACATGGGGACAGAACAAGTAAAACTGAAAATGGACGCCGTATGAATCTACAGCAGCCTCTCTCAACATGGTGGAGGAACCCTAGTACACACGATCAGAAAATCGGATGAAAAATACTGCTTTTGCAGCGATCGTACGATAATCTGATCATTAGTGCACAGCTTTCAAGAGCTGATCAAGACAGTTCATCCAAAATTATCCGAAGGGACAAACAATTTTCTCGTACGATACCAGATGGTATGATTTTAATATGCGACCGAAGAAAAAAAAAAAAAAATACATTACTTCCAAGGTTGTATACCGTCATACAAGAATTTTCGTAAATTTAGTAACCTCTTAAATTTTCAATAGGAGACTAGCATGAAAAAAAAAAAAAAAAAAAAAAACAACAGGATTATTTGTCCGATATTCTCATCGTGTGTACGAGGCTTTAGGGAACTAAATTACTAAAATAAAAAAATAAAAATAATTACCATACCTACAGCTCATGATTTGTGATGCTCATGGTGTGTGATGGTCAGTGAGAAGAAAGTACAGGCCTGTAGCAGTAGCACAGCTATAGGCGGAGGGCCGACATGTGGGGGTTAGTACAGTAAGGCTACAGGTAGTTTAGGGTTAAATTTAAGATGTACAGTATCAGGGAGGTGGTAATTAAGGAGGGGTTTTGGATTGGAATTTCCATTGGAGGAGAGTGGGGTGTGGCAGGGTGTGGTGGGGTGGTCCCACATGATACTAGGATGGGTGGGATGACTGAGGGAATCAGTCAGATTCTGGATTAGCAGGAACAACATTCTCATCAGCTATGGAGGACCTGGAGGCAATGTTGGCAACCATTAGGGAGGCTGCGGTCGCAAATGGGCCGCAATGGCTGCGGGCACAGTTTGCGGGTAGGTTGCCGGGGTCGGGGCAGGTGATTGCTGCACCTGCCCCTGAACGCAGTAGTACCAGGAGGTCTCGGCCTCCGGAACGCTTGAGCCCTCAATTGACCCCGAGGGGTAGTCGCCGCGCTGGGAGCCCAGTAATGGACCCTTCAGTCTCTGCGGCCAAGAGGACGCCTGCTCAGGCCGAGGGGACTGGGAGGAATCCCCGACCGAGGTGTACCCCAGGGGGCAGGAGCGGGCCTTCCGCTCGTTTCCTCCCCCATTCGACTGCTGTGCGGGACCATACGGCCTCGGCGGTGTCTACACCAGCCGCCTGTGAGGCCCGTCGTGGGAGGAGAAGATCACACAGTGCCGGCCTGATGCCCAGGACGGCCGTGACTGTCGGAGGAAGAAGCGGAGGTCCTACCAGAGGGGGCGCCAGCGCAACATCTGCTAGCCGGGACCTGTCTACCGCTCCTGCCAGTGGATCCAGGCAGGGAGCGCGGCGTGGGAGGAGCAGCACGGCGGCCGGGAGTGACGTCATCAGCCAGCGTCAGCGCCAGGCTCCGGAGGCCAGCGTACCTGTCGGGCCCCTTCAGGAAGAACTGCAGCGATCGGAAGGGGAGATATCGTCTTCAGAGGAGGAGGAGTGCACCGCTGAGGGAGATCTGCGCGATGGATCCGGACCTACGGCTGCAGGGACAGGGCAGCCTGGTGAGTACAGCTTGTCTGTTGATAGTCTGATGTCCTCTGTGTTGTCCAATGTCGGTAGTGTTACAGGGGTTGGTCAGCCAGGGCATGGGGGGCGGAGACTTAGGGAGGTGGGCGGGGCAACTGATAGCACGAAGTTGACACCTGGTCTTTCAGGGGCTGGGGGTCCCCAACAGGCGATGGGGGGAATTTCAGGCACCGAGGCCCCTCGGCAGGCTGTACCGGTGACGGCAGCTGCGGGGGGGGGGGGGGCGGGAACATGGCTAATTTTCTACAGGCTTTTTTGGCGGGTTTTGGCGAAGCCCTGGCGCGTTGTGACACAGCTATGGGTCCCGGGGGTGGGGTCTCCCCTGCGGCGGCTTGGACGGCTGCACCAGTTCCCGTGGCTCCGTCGGGACCGGTGGTCAGCTTGGGTTTTCCGGCGGCCCCTGCAACTCTGGTGGGCGGAACAGTAACGGCCACGGCACCGCCTCCGCTGTCGGCGGAGGTGCAGCTGGGAAGTGAGAAGACGACGGAGGCGACTCCGCCGCAGGCATTGGTGACATCGGCTGATGGGACCAAGAAGACATCGGGGGATGCAGACTGCGTGCGTTTAGGCGATGCTGCCAGATGCGAAGTATACGTTTGCTTTGAAGGTCCGCTGGGTGCGCATCTGAAGCCGGAGGTGCGGGAGCGGATTTGGAAGGGTGAGTATGTCGAGATATTTTCCCTTTTGCCGCTGGAAAAATTCAATCTGGACAAAGTCAAGCCAGATGAAAGTAAAAAGGAGGAGGAAGAGAAGCGGCGTTATCGACTTATTCCCAGGACGTTTGGCAATTGGCTTCAGGCGTTCAATATTCTGGCCAGTGTGATCGGCGAAAAGGCTCCCGAACAGTGCTCCGCGCTGTTTTGCTACGCGGATGCCATTGGGGAAGCGCAGCGGGTGTATGGGGGCTTGTCCTGGTTGCGGTACGACGAGCAATTCAGGCAACGAAAAGCAGTTAGGCCCTCGATTAGGTGGGACCATAAGGACATATCCTTGTGGATGAAATTGATGACTCAGGCGCGGGCCTCACACACCCCCTTTTCAGGGGGGGCTGGTGGCGGTGCAGGGACCTCCTCGTCATCGGCCGAAAAGCGTAAGGGTTTCTGCTGGCAGTTCAATGAGGGGAGCTGCAAATTTGGAGGATCATGTCGTTTCCGCCACGAGTGCTCCGGCTGCGGGGGATCGCATCCGCTTACAAAATGCTTCAAGAATACCAAAGGTAAGTCCGGTGAGGCTGGAAAGAGGGAAGACTCCGGTGAAGGTGGAAAGACTGGCTCCCTTCCTAAGTAGGTATCCGGACCGGGCGGCGGCGGGTATTCTGCTACGGGGTTTTTCGGAGGGTTTTGTTATCCCCAGCGCCTTGTCTGGCGTTCCCCCAGTCCCTACGAATCTGCTATCTACAAGACAGCATCCGGAGGTGGTGGCCACCAAGTTGGCAAAGGAAGTGGCTTTGGGTAGGATGGCGGGCCCTTTTGTGGAGCCCCCTTTGGACGATTTAGTCGTTTCTCCATTAGGGGTGGTGCCTAAGAAGGAGCCCAATTCCTTCAGGTTGATACATCATCTTTCCTACCCAAAAGGTTTTTCGGTCAATGATGCCATTGATCGGGAGGACTGTGCTGTATCTTACGCTTCATTTGATAAGGCGGTGGCGTGGGTTCGCAGATTCGGAAAGGGGACGCTATTGGCGAAAACCGACATTGAGTCGGCATTCCGCCTTCTTCCGGTGCATCCTGACAGCTTCCGTTTGTTGGGTTGCAGATGGGAGGGTCAGTATTACGTGGATCTTTGCCTGCCTATGGGCTGTTCCGTTTCCTGTTCATTTTTTGAAGCTTTCAGCTCGTTTTTGGAGTGGGTGGTGAAGGACGTGTCCGGGTTGCACTCGGTAATCCACTATCTTGATGATTTCCTGGTTATGGGCCCTGCGGGGGGCAAGGTGTGCCATATTCTTTTGGCCACGTTGCAGTATGTTTTCAAGTCTTTTGGCGTGCCGTTGGCTGAAGGCAAGACGGAAGGTCCGGTCACGACGATTAAATTCTTGGGGATTGTGATTGACACGGTTCTGATGGAATGTCGTTTGCCCCTGGACAAGGTGGAAGACCTGCGGTTGTCGGTGACGGAGGCTCTGGCATCTAACAAAATTCAATTACGGGCCCTACAGTCGTTGCTGGGCAAGCTGAATTTTGCGTGCCGCATTATGCCCATGGGTAGAGTTTTTTGCAGACGGCTGGCGGCGGCCACGTCGGGAGCTAGGGCTCCGCATCATCATGTGCGTTTGTCAAAGGAACACAAGGACGACCTACGGGTATGGTTGCTGTTCCTGGAACGGTTCAACGGGAAGTCGGTATGGATGGAAGGGATGGTGTCAGCGTGTGATCTGGACCTATCCACGGATGCGGCAGGGGCAATAGGCTACGGGGCTATTTTTGGGAGGCAATGGAGCGCGGGCAGATGGCCAGAATCGTGGCGTGCTGCGGATTTACTAGGCAACCTGGTGCTTTTGGAGCTATTTCCGATAGTGCTAGCAGTGGAGATTTGGCAACAGGATTTTAGGAACAAACGCATTCGTTTTCATTGCGATAATTTGGGGGTGGTCCAGGCCATCAACAGAGTGTCGGCCTCTTCGCCTCCGGTAGTGCGATTGCTTAGGCATCTGGTGTTACAATGTCTTTGTCTGAACTGTTATGTTTGTGCAGTGCATGTGCCGGGCGTGAATAACAATGTGGCTGATGCGTTGTCTCGCCTACAGTGGGACAGATTCCGATTGTTGGCACCGGAAGCGGAGCAGCACGGAATTCCTTGCCCGGAATACTTGTGGGACATCGCCTTCGCTCGGTAGCAGGTCTGCTTAAGGATTCCGTCTCCAAATCGACGTTGTCTGCGTATGAGAAGGTATGGGAAGAATGGCGGGCACTGGAGGCGGAGGCGGGCAGTATTTCTGGTGACGAGGAACGTTTGGTGTTGGTTCTGGAATTTATCGGTAGGAATGCCGATAACAAGGTTTCGGCATCTAGATTGGGTGTAAAAATGGCTGGGTTGGCCTTTTGGTTTCAGATGTCGGGGGTCTGCGATGTGACTAAACATGCGCTGGTGAAGAGGGTTTTACGGGGCTACCGGAGGGGCAAGTCTGCTCCCGATGTGCGTCGCCCGATTTCATTCAGTATGCTGGGTGCCCTAGCAAAGGTATTGGTTGGGGTTTGTTCTTCAGGGTATGAGGCAGCTCTGTTCAGAACGGCCTTTATATTGGCATTTTTTGGGGCATTCCGAGTTAGTGAATTGGTATGCGCATCCAAGCGAGGGGGAGGTGGCTTGGATTTGATGGACGTTGTGTTACGGGGTGAAGTCCTTTCGCTTTTCGTGAGGAAATCAAAGACGGACCCGGAAGGAAAGGGTAAGTGGGTCAATTTGGGGATCGTTCCTGGGTCATCCCTGTGTCCGGTGAGGGCTGTGCGGGAATGGTACATGGTGAGGGGTTGGGGACCGGGGCCTTTCTTGAGGCATCAGGATGGGGCTGCGTTATCTCGGTTCCAATTTGGGGCTGTGTTGAAGAAGGGCCTGAGGGCTGCGGGTTTTGACACTAAGGACTTCTCCTCTCACTCGTTCAGGATCGGGGCGGCCACGGAAGCGGCTCGCTGGGGTTTGGGGGAGGAGCTGCTGCGTAAGATTGGGAGATGGAAATCACGGCGGTTCCAGTTGTACGTGCGTCCCCATTTGTTGTAGGTACTAGTGGAGGGTCCTTCATATTGGGGGGAAGAGAATACGGTAGTAGGCCGGGTCTTCATGTTGTTTTGGTTCGATGTCGTTTTGTTGGTGGGTGTTTAGTGTTTTGGTGTTGTTGCATGGTTTTAACGGAGTTACGTTTCTTTGTTGTCATGTCTGTTTGTTTTGCAGGTCCTGAATGTTTGGTGTGGATACTGGGACACTCGTATGTGTTCTGGGGCGCCAAGAGGGCTGGGGTTAGGCCAGATGGGCGGCAGTTAGGCTTCCCTAGGAGCCAGGTCAGGATCAGGTGGATTGGGATACCCGGGATGTTGTGGTCCAGGGTTCTCCCCGAGGTACACCACTACGCCAGATTGGACAGGCCCCCAGACATTCTGGTGCTGCATGTAGGGGGAAATGACGTGGGGCTCAGGGCTTCTAGGGAGTTATGCAGGGACATAAAATATGATTTACTGCGCTTGCGAACCCTGTTCCCTGACACCATCGTCATATGGTCAGATATGGTTGCACGGACCGCATGGAGGCTAGCAGTCTCAGTGGAGCGGGTGAACAGGGCCCGCATTAAGGTGAATAAAGCGGTGGCCAAATTTTTTGTCCGCAATGGCGGTTTGGCCATACGGCACAGGGAGTTGGAGAAGGAACCGTGGCTGTTCCTGAGAGGGGACGGTGTTCATTTAAATGCCATTGGCATTGACATCTGGTTTTTAGGCTTGCAGGATGGTATACAGCGAGCGGTGGAGGTGTGGCGGCTCGCCCAGGCGTAAGGTTTCACGCCGGGCGTTTGTGGCAGTGATTCTAGGGTTTTGAAGGCAGGGTTGGTAAAGTTCTCTGGAGAACGATGGGTGGGGCCCATATCAGAGATGGGTGGACCTGCCCTAATGAGGGCGGAAGTAATAGGTGGCTGTATCGGCTAGTGAATTTGCCAAACTATAGTCCCTGTGCTGGCGTAAGTCACGGCTAGGGGCCGGGAAAAAGGCAAGGTGATGCCAGATACAGTTAGGAATGTTTTTATTAGGTGCCTTCAATGATCCTAGACAGTTTTACAGTTCAGGTTATTATTATTGATGTTTGAAAATATTCTGTTATATTTTGTTATAATAAAAGGCTGCTAGGGCCATTTAACCCAAAAGAAGTGTGTGGTCTGTTTATTGGTGGGTAAAATGGGATTGGGTTTATGGCATTCAGCCTGGCAATTGGACAATACCCCATACAAGTACAGGCCTGTAGCAGTAGCACAGCTATAGGCGGAGGGCCGACATGTGGGGGTTAGTACAGTAAGGCTACAGGTAGTTTAGGGTTAAATTTAAGATGTACAGTATCAGGGAGGTGGTAATTAAGGAGGGGTTTTGGATTGGAATTTCCATTGGAGGAGAGTGGGGTGTGGCAGGGTGTGGTGGGGTGGTCCCACATGATACTAGGATGGGTGGGATGACTGAGGGAATCAGTCAGATTCTGGATTAGCAGGAACAACATTCTCCCGCCCACCCGCCCCTTTTTTTCGTAGGTAGGCTTTAAGGCACATTGTTTTTCGTTCATTTTATTCGGTTGGGGTCGTTTTCATGCCCTAGCAGCTAGCAGTGATTCTAGGGTTTTGAAGGCAGGGTTGGTAAAGTTCTCTGGAGAACGATGGGTGGGGCCCATATCAGAGATGGGTGGACCTGCCCTAATGAGGGCGGAAGTAATAGGTGGCTGTATCGGCTAGTGAATTTGCCAAACTATAGTCCCTGTGCTGGCGTAAGTCACGGCTAGGGGCCGGGAAAAAGGCAAGGTGATGCCAGATACAGTTAGGAATGTTTTTATTAGGTGCCTTCAATGATCCTAGACAGTTTTACAGTTCAGGTTATTATTATTGATGTTTGAAAATATTCTGTTATATTTTGTTATAATAAAAGGCTGCTAGGGCCATTTAACCCAAAAGAAGTGTGTGGTCTGTTTATTGGTGGGTAAAATGGGATTGGGTTTATGGCATTCAGCCTGGCAATTGGACAATACACACGGTCGGAATTCTCGTCTGAAAAAGCTCTGATGGTTTTCCCGTCGGAATTCCGATTGAACTTCACTCAAACTGTCTTGCCTACACACGGTCACACCAAATTCCGACGGTCAATAACACCGCGGCATACAACGCGTTCGACTGCACTATAAAAGGGACGTTTAATGCTTCTGAGCATGCGTCAAATTGTTTCCGAGCATGTGTCAGAACTTTGCGTGTCGGAATTGCATACACACGATCGGAAAATCCGATAGAAAGGTTTTCCGTCTGAAAAATTAAGAACAGGTTCTCAATCCAAAGTCCGTCGGAAATTCCGACAGAAAAAGACCAATTGGCATACACACGGTCGGAAAATCCAATGAAAAGCTCCAATCGGACTGTTTCCATCGGAAATTCCGACCGTGTGTATGCGGCATTAGAAACCTCTGGAGGAACCATGGTTGAGAAAGGTTTGTCTACAGTATGTAGATTATCGGGAAAGGTAGGGGTGAAAAGAAAGCCTTGAACTGGACAAACTGCAGGAGTCAGGCAGCCAAGCACCTACATAACCGGTACCGAAGAGCTTCATACACACTGCAGTGTGCAATCCAACGCTAATGCCCCGTACACACAATCGGACTTTCCGACAACAAAGCTGTTGGCTCCAACTTGTGTTGCATACACAGGGTCATACAAATGTTGGCCAACAATTACAAACATAGTGACGTACAAGACGTTCGGCGAGCCAATAAAAAGGAAGTTCAATATTCATGTGCCACGCTTTGGGCTCCTTCTGCTAATGTTGTGTTTGGTGAGAATTGATTCAGAGTATGCGTGGACTTTTGTGCGACGGACTTGTGTACACACGATTGGAAAGTCCGACAACGAAAATTTGTTGGTGGAAAATTTGAGAACCTGCTAGCCAAAATTTGTTGGTGGAAAGTCCGACAACAAATGTTCGATGGAGCATACAAAAGGTCGGACTTCACGCCAACAAGCTCACATCCAACATTTGTTGTCAGAAAAAATGATTGTGTATACGCGGCATTAGAGAATAAATTAACACTGAACAATATCCTTATTTTCCAAATATAATCCATACACATTCACTACATAATGGTCCTGTAATCTATTCTTTTATGAAACAGTTTCTTACGGTTTTCTGCCACCTTGTAATGTCCTCTGTGAGCTCCTGAACCTCTCCTTTCTCCTCCCTTTTGTTTGGAACACTACACATCCCATAGTCCATTCTGGGAGTGAGCAAGAGAGGGTGGTTTTGCTTCTACATACAGTGGGACCATTGAGAACCAGGGCCGGTGCTACCACTAGGCAAACTAGGCAGCCGCCTAGGGCGCCATGATGCCTAGGGGGCGCCCGGCCACTGGTTTTCCTACTCTCTTCTCTCTGCAGCCATCAACTAAGTCTCAGCATCAGCATGCAGCCGTCCTTCCATTCACAGATAGTGTCAGAGGCGCAGCGGCAGTGAAGGACTGTGTCTGTTTCCCGACTCCTGAATGAATAGAAGCAAGCAAACATTCATTGATGGGCATTGGTAGGCTGCATTTCTGTAGGCTGTAGGATGCATGGTCCTGGTGAGGCTAAATGTGATGTGTGCTGGTGAGGCTGCATTGATGGGCGCTGGTAGGCTGCATTTGATGGGCGCTGGTAGGCTGCATTTGATGGGCGCTGGTAGGCTGCATTTGATGGGCGCTGGTAGGCTGCATTTGATGGGCGCTGGTAGGCTGCATTTGATGGGCGCCGGTAGGCTGCATTTGATGGGCGCCGGTAGGCTGCATTTGATGGGCGCCGGTAGGCTGCATTTGATGGGCGCCGGTAGGCTGCATTTGATGGGCGCCGGTAGGCTGCATTTGATGGGTGCTGGTAGGCTGCATTTAATGGGCGCTGTTAGGCTGCATTTGATGGGTGCTGGTAGGTTGCATTGATGGGCGATGGTGGGCTGCATTTTATGGGCGCTTCGTTAAAAAGGTGGGGTTTACATGGGCAGGGAAAATCGGGTGGGGTCAGGGGTGGAGTGAAGGGGGGCGGCAAAATTAGGTTTCGCCTAGGGTGTCAAAAATCCTTGCAACAGCCCTGTTGAGAACGAACGTAGCCACCCTCTAACAGGAAGTCAGATTACAACAGTAGAAACAAAAGGAATCTGGAGATTTGGAAGTGGCTGAGAACAATAAAATGGACTTTTCTGAGTGAATTATACATACTTATATAGAATGTTTTTTTTTTTTTTAACTCAGAGTTTGACATCGCTTTAAAATATTTTCATATAAGATGAGCTGGAAGTACCTGCTAGGGCAGGAAATGTCAGGAATAATGCAACGTCAACACCTGACACACACAACTGGAGCCATTGCTCTCAGGTTGGGCTCTACTGACAAACAGGATAATGTAATGGAGGGGTCAGCAAAGACAACATAATTGAGGGGTACACAGACTTGCTTGCATATTAGCTGCTCTCCAGAGAAAGCATATAAAAATATTTACTGGTTGAATGTAGGCCTTTAAAGTGGACCTTTATCCCCATTTCCTGGTTTGCAGTGGACACTGGTGAAGAAGCCAGGGCCTCTCAGGTGCCCCCCGGAAAGACTAGGTCACCCGTGTCTTCAAGCCTGATCTTGTGCATACCCCATATGTAACCTTGTTTAGTTTATTAAGTATTTTTCAAAACAAACTGTATCAGGTCACATATGGCACATACGTGACATCAGCAAGGGCACCATACAGCACCTGAGCTTGCTTCTGAACAAAAAACACACAACGGCAGGACTCGCATGGCCCATGTACCTTACCGGACCTGGCACAGGTTGTATTGAATAACAAAGTGAGGTCATGTACGGCTCATGTGCAAGATGAACTTCAAATGTCATTAGGGAGCTGCCAAAGAATAAGGCTGGGGTGACATATATGCAAATTGGATGCGTTTTAAACCGCATGACATGTGAATGTGATCGGTTCTCAATGGAGCCGATTTACACGTGTTTGGAGTGGCGACGCTGCGGTTTTTAAAAGGGTCCTGTGCGTTTTTGGGTCAGATCCAGGTGGGAATTTAGGCAAATATTCACACCTGAACCAGTAAACAGAAACGCACCAGACCCTGGACTGCAAACTGCAGCCGCACATACACTATATTACCAAAAGTATTGGGACACCTGCCTTTACACGCACATGAACTTTAATGGCATCCCAGTCTTAGTCTGTAGGGTTCAATATTGAGTTGACCCGCTCCTTGCAGCTATAACAGCTTCAACTCTTCTGGGAAGGATGTTTAGGAGAGTGTGTAATGTTTAACCATTCTTCCAGAAGCGCATTTGTGAGGTCAGGCACTGATGTTGGACGAGAAGGCATGGCTTGCAGTCTCTGCTCTAATTCATCCCAAAGGTGTTGCATCGGGTTGAGGTCAGGCCAGTCAAGTTCCTCCACCCCAAACTCGCTCATCCATGTCTTTATGGACCTTGCTTTGTGCACTGGTCTAAATCATTTGGTGGAAGGGGAATTATGGTGTGGGGTTGTGTTCCAGGGGTTGGGCTTGGCCCCTTAGTTTAAGTGAAGAGAACTCTTAAGGCGTCAGCATACCAAGACATTTTGGACCAACTGGGAACAGTTTGGGGCCCTTTCCGTTCCAACATGACTGTGCACCAGTGCACAAACAAGGTCCATAAAGACATGTATGAGCGAGTTTGGGGTGGAGGAACTTGACTGGCTTTCACAGAGTCCTGACCTCAACCCAATAGAAGACCTTTGGGATGAATTACAGCGGAGAATGCGAGCCAAGCCTTCTCGTCTAACATCAGTGCCTGACCTCACAAATGCGCTTCTGGAGGAATGGTCAAACATACCCATAGACACACTCCTAAACCTTGTGGACAGCCTACCCAGAAGAGTTGACACTGCAAAGAGTGGACCAACTCAATATTGAACCCTACGGAGGAAGACTGAGATGCCATTAAAGTTCATGTGTGTGTAAGACCCCTTTCACACTGCCAGCGGTTTTCAGGCACTACAGCGCTAAAAATAGCGCCTAAAAAAAAAGCGGCTTCATGCACTAGAGTGTGAAAGCCCAACGGCTTTCACACTGGAGCGGTGCGCTGGCAGGGCGTCACAAAAAGTCCTGCCAGCAGCTTCTTTGGAGCGGTGAACTCACCGCTTCTCCACTGCTGCTCCCCATTGAAATCAATGGGGCAGCGCTGCGATACAGCCGGCAAAACCCCTTTTTTGCCGATGGGGGGGTTAAATCCGCCCCGCTAGCAGCCGAATAGTGCCACTTTACCTCCGACACCCCCCGCGGCTCGGTGTGAAAGCCGTCTAAAGGCAGATGTCCCAATACTTTTGGTAATATATAGTGTATGTGAACCTGGCCTTAGAAAAAAGAAGCCATCCACCAATGCAGTTTTTTTAAGGAATGGCGGTGTGGGGCTGGGTCTGCAGTAAGGAGACAGAACATGAAGGCTGCAGAAAATTTAAAGGAAAGACATAAGTAACTATTTACAATTTTTTTTGTTGTTACATTTATATTTTATTTCTGTTGTCAATGTTATTTTGGAGGGTGGGGGAATACTTTTCATGTCATACCTGTAGACCACGCCTGGCCTCTCAGAAGCCTGACAGAAAACTCCTAGTCAAGTCATCCTCCCCATCCTACCAAGATACCCGGGCACGCCATACGTTGGGTGTGCACTCCCAGCACTGTAGGAAGGAAAGCTCTGCACAATTAAAAACCCACACATGTGCAGTGCGTATTCTATTCTTTTACCGCCCAACGCTCAGCTCAGCCATTGATATGACAGTGGGAGAAGAAGCGCACTGCGCATGGGCAGGTATTAAACGCTCCTTCCTGCAATTCTAGGGGGACTTGCCCAATGTATGGCGTGTCCTGGCATCTTGGCAGGATGGGGAGTGTCGCTCATACTAGGACTTAGCAGCGAAAACTCATGGCATGAGATTTATTAGAAGCTCCTGGAGAGGTTTGAATACATGGAAACTTTCTAGCCTTTAAAGTCGTATTAAACCCAAAAGCAAACATTATATTGCATCTTGCCAATTCTTAGATTTGCTGGCTGTAGTAGTTTTCTTCTTTTTTTTTTTTTTAGGCTTTCTTTTATTCCCATCTGGTGATCTGGTCAGTAAGTCTGTTGTCTTTTTTAACAGAACAAACTCTCCTGCAGATGTATCAGTTAAGAGGGTTGAGGCAAACCATTTAACAATTGCAGGGGTTCTTACAATTGCAGGGATTCTTACAATGATCAGCTTTTATTTATGTAAAAATGTTATCCCAAATGGGAAAAAAAAAACTGTTTTCTGTAACTAATTTTAAAGTATTAGCTGAAGTTTGTCTTCAATTTGTTAATTTATCAAAATTTGCTAGTGCACATGTCAAATACTTGGCCCTCGCACCCAGTTTTTCAGCCGAAATGTGGCAGAACTCCATTCCGCCACCTCTGGCTCTCAATCCCTACTATCACTTGTAAACACAGAAGCCTTCTGTGTTTACAAGGGACAGCTTTGCGTTCAGTGGCTCCCAGATCTAACAGGTCCCTGCACATGCTTATGGCGAGGACGGAGAGAGAGAGAGAGAGAGAGAGTGAGAGAGAGAGAGAGAGAGAGAGAGAGAGAGAGAGAGAGAGAGAGAGAGAGAGAGAGAGAGAGAGAGAGAGAGAGAGAGAGAGAGAGAGAGAGAGAGACCCAGCGACAGAGAGAGAGAGAGAGAGAGAGAGAGAGAGAGAGAGAGAGAGAGAGAGAGAGAGAGAGAGAGAGAGAGAGAGAGAGAGATCTCCCTGCAAGGCGAGGCAGAGCCGTATACACAGGGAGGTACTACAGCCAGGCCAGGTAGGAAAGAGATGCTAGGAAAAATTGGGATGGGGGGGGTTGGGGTTGTACACTGTACACAGCACACCCCTGAACTGTGCACTCTGCATGTAGCGCACCCTAAACCATGCACTCTGTACATAACGCACTCCTGAACTCTGCACCTAGCGTAATCAAACTCTGCACATAGCACGCCCCTCAACCCTGCACCCTGCACATAGCACGCCCCTCAACACTGCACACTGCACATAGCACGCCCCTTAACACTGCACATAGCACGCCCCTGAACACTGCACATAGCACGCCCCTGAACACTGCACATAGCACGCCCCTGAACACTGCACATAGCACGCCCCTGAACACTGCACATAGCACGCCCCTGAACACTGCACATAGCACGCCCCTGAACACTGCACATAGCACGCCCCTGAACACTGCACATAGCACGCCCCTGAACACTGCACATAGCACGCCCCTGAACACTGCACATAGCACGCCCCTGAACACTGCACATAGCACGCCCCTGCACTCTGCACATAGCACCCCCCTGAACACTGCACATAGCACGCCCCTGAACACTGCACTCTGCACTTAGCACGCCCCTGAACACTGCACTCTGCTCATAGCACGCCCCTGAACACTGCACTCTGCACATAGCACGCCCCTGAACACTGCACTCTGCACATAGCACGCCCCTGAACACTGCACTCTGCACATAGCACGCCCCTGAACACTGCACTCTGCACATAGCACGCCCCTGAACACTGCACTCTGCACATAGCACGCCCCTGAACACTGCACTCTGCACATAGCACGCCCCTGAACACTGCACTCTGCACATAGCACGCCCCTGAACACTGCACTCTGCACATAGCACGCCCCTGAACACTGCACTCTGCACATAGCACGCCCCTGAACACTGCACTCTGCACACTCCTGAACTCTGCACACTCTACATAGCGTAATCCTGAACTCTGCACTCGGTACATAGCGTTCCCCAGTTACAACCAACTCTTTGATGGCAACCATACTGCGGATGCGGCCAGTGATGAAATTGAGTTGGACACCCCTGTGCTAGTACATCAACACTCCCCTCCCCTGAGACTGACAATACTGCTGTCTAAAGGTGCCCCCTGTGCTCTTTCATCCAGAGTGGAGGCACTCTAATACAGGAGGTGAGTTACTGGACAAATCACCAGGTGAAAGCAGAGGGAAAAAAGCCCCCAAAAATTAAAACTAAACCACCACATGTAACGATTGATAAGCTACAATATACTTCATTTTTGTTTTTTCGCTTTAATACTGCTTTAAATTAAAGTCCAACTTCTGGCTCCATCTTTTATTTTATTTTTTTGACTGGTACAGAGGATTTGGGAGTGGTTTATATAGTACTTTTAGATATATATAGTATTTTAAGAGGAACGGCAGCCTGTCTACTTCAGTTTAAAGTCCCTACTAACTGTCCCAAGAAAAAAAAAAAAAAAAAAAAGGGGGAGCATACTTAGTCCATGGAGTCCAGCAATTTCTTGTGGCAGCCAAATTCCTCCCTGCGCCGCTCTTCTCCCATGCCACCATCTTGAGATTCCTCTGTGCCTGCGCAGACCTCTGCAGTTCTCAGCCAGTCAATAGAACCTGGCAGAGAGTTGTGCCAACATCCTGCTCCCTCTTAAACATGTAAATACCTCCATGGACTTCTTCAGGTCCCATAGACTAGCAGAGAACTGTAGCGGTCTGCGCAGGCATAAAGGGGAGTGGAGTCTCAGTTCTTGCACAGACGTGTCGGGAGTCTCTGCCAGGTTCCACAGACTGACAAGAATTGCAGCAGTCTGTGCAGAAGGCCAACATAGCCAATTTTCACCTACGCAAGGATTTTGGAAGCAACAAGAAAAAATTAAAAAAAAATACATTTTTTAAAGGGTTCGTTCACCTTCACAAAAAACTGTCTATGCAGAAGGGGAGTCTGTAGATAAAAAACAACTGTAAAACTCTGACTAAAGATGAAATATTGCCCTTGCTATAGGTGTAGGCCATCCTGTACCTCATGAAGCCTGACTGGAATACTCCCAGGACGTTGCTAAATGAGGCCTAGTCATTACTGCTCACCTCCACCATGCAGTAGCTCTGAGCTCAGCGTATGAGAGCTCACTCCTGTGATGGTGGAGGTGACCAGTAATGACTAGGTCTCTCTTAGCAATGTCCTGGGAGTATTCCAGTCAGTCTTCATGAAGTATGTAAATAGCTTACACCCATATTTATGTACTTTCTGAATTCTGACAAGAATACTCCCAGGACATTGCTAAGTGAGGCCTAGTCATTACTGGTCACCTCCACCATCACAGGAGGGAGCTTTTTCTCTGATTCAAACCCCCTCACATGCTCTCTTTCTCTTACCTGATGCAGCAGTTCTGAGCTCAGAGTCTGAAAGTTTGCTCCTGTGATGGTGGAGGTGAGCATTAATGACTAGGCCTCACTTAGCAATGTCTTGGGAGCAGGGTGGATAAAAAAAAAAAAAAAACACACATTGTTTTGCACATCTATGTACACTACAAACTGTATAATTGTATCGTTTCCGATATCGGTTTTACAAACCTGACAGCTTATTATTGTAAATAGGAAAACTTAATTTTGTTTGCAAATATTAAAGATTCTAACTACCAGAAAGAATACGTCCTTACATTTAAAGAACACCTATCATTTCAGATCCATCATGGCAGCGCCTGTTAGCAGGCATCCACTCACCTGCTGCCACCACGTCCCTCACCTTGCTTTGTCACTGCTGCCTCACCAGCCTTCTCAAAGTGAATGGGACTGTTGGTGAGTCAACAGCGGGTCAGAAGAGAAGATGCTGCGGGACAGAGAGGACAGTTGCTTTTTAAGTTGATTTAAATCAAGCCTTTTTACTAGCGAGATAAATCATGATTTAACCGCTTCCCGACCGCCTCACGCCGATATACGTCGGCAGAATGGCACGGCTAGGCACAACCACGTATAGGTACGTGGTCCTTTAAGAGGCCTGCCGTGGGTCGCCAGCGGCGCGCTCGCGACCCGGTCGGGAGCTCCGTGACCACGGCCGCGGGACCAGTGGACCCGATCGCCGCTGGTGTCCCGCGATCGGGTCACAGAGCTGAAGAACAGGGAGAGGTCTGTGTAAACAAACCTCTCCCCGCGCTTCCTACACTGCCTGTAATTGATCGGCTGTTCCCTGTCATCGGGAAAGCCGATCAATGAAGTCAGACGTCAGCCCCGCCCCCTAATGTAAAAAAAAATAAAAAAATAAAAAAAAACAACACACATGTCACACACCATAACCCCTCCCCGCCCCCTAGTGGTTAACTCTTTCACTGCCAGTGTCATTTATACAGGAATCAATGCATTTAAATAGCATTGATTGCTGTATAAATGACAATGGTCCCAAAAATGTGTCAAAAATGTCCGATGTGTCCGCCATAATGTCGCAGTCACAATAAAAATCGCTGATCGCCGCCATTACTAATAAAAAAAAATTATTAATAAAAATGCTATAAATCTATCCCCTATCTTGTAAACGCTATAACTTCTGCGCAAACCAATCAATAACCGCTTATTGCGATTTTTTTTACCAAAAATATGTAGAAGAAGAATACGTATCGGCCTAAACTGAGGAAAAAAAATGTTTTTTTATATATTTTTGGGGGATATTTATTATAGCAAAAAATAAAATTTTCAAAATTGTCGCTCATTTTTGTTTATAGCGCAAAAAATAAAAACCGCAGGGGCGATTAAATACCACCAAAAGAAAGCTCTATTTGTGGGGAAAAAAGGACGTCAATTTTGTTTGGGAGCCACGTCGCACGACCGCGCAGTTTGTCAGTTAAAGCGACGCAGTGCCGAATCGCAAAAAGGGGCCTGGTCCTTTGGCTGCCAATTGGTCCGGGGCTGAAGTGGTTAAATCGACTTGATTTAAATCAAATCCACCCTGCCTGGGAGTATTCCAGTCAGGCTTCATGATGTACATAAATGGCCTACACCTATAGCAAGGTAATTATTCAACTTTAGTCTGAGCTGTACAGTTTGTTTTTATCTACAGACACCCCTTATCTGCATAGGCAGTTTTTGGTAAAGGTGAACTACCCCTTTAAACATAACCAGCATCTTTAAAAGGGAGGGGGCAGAACAGAATACGGTTTTAAAGGGGAGGCGGGGAGGTTCACTTTTCTATATAAATATATACAGTTATGGCACTACAATACACCTCCTCCTACTGTGACTAAATTAACAATTAATCCCATCTAAATAAAAAGACAAAAATATAAAAATGTTATACTAAATGTTCAAAAATGTGTGTTCGGCACTACAATGCACCTCCCCCGCTGTGAATAAACAATAATCTCACTTAAAATAAAAAATGTATGCCAAAAGCACAAAAAAAAAAAAAAAATGGATTTTCCCCTTTCCACAAATGAGAATTCAGTACTACAGTACACCTCCCCTTTTCCAATAACGTGGTTATACAATTCCCCCAATATAAAATAAAAATGTTCCTTTTACACGCACTTAATACATTTTAGCCAATATACAATTCATACAGTCCATCGCATTATTCACATGCAAAGAAATTCCAAATAAAGTGCATAAATAAAGTGCTTTAGTGTCTCTTGCATTACTTCCAAAATAAAGTGCTTTAAATTCATGCAAGTGTTCACTCGTGCTCCCCTTTCGAACACTCACCAGCAATCCATGACCCCTTAATAATGTAAGTGGGTTTAAATGCGCTTTAAAATTGCTCGTCCAAGGCTCCTTTCTCTCCTTTTAAGGTATCCCCAGGTGTCGTTTTCCTCTCCTCCACAAACCACCGTATGGATTACATAGAACAGATCAAAGAGCAATGTCCCAATAGTGTAATATTGTTTCTTTATTTGAATAAAAATGGTTAAAAACACATACAATGAGGTTTGGCTTGTATTGAACAAGCTACAAAAGCATAAAACCAGTGGGACTAGTGTCTGTTCTTCATGAAAGTGAGCAGACCGGAAATGACACAAAGCCCCACCCAACGTGTTTTGTCATCTTGATGTCATCAGGAGCATCCCTTTTTACTATATGCTTTTTATTTGCAGTTTAAAAAAAGTTTTCAGTTTCCACAGATAGTATAGCTCCTGCTGTATTTCCAGAACCCCTCTAACGCTAGTCTGCATGTATGGCGATCCCAACACTGGGGTCATGTCCCTACCTCCATTCCTGTTGACCATTCACAAAACAGTTGGCCGCAGAGTCATCGGAGGCTGTGTTTTGTCATTGACTACACATAGATGGAGGCGGAGATAACGCCACCACTAGTGTCTAGTATACATACACCACTGATGTCGGCAGGGGCGGGAAGTACACCAGGAGCAACCATGAAAACAATCTTTTTAAGCTAAAAACATTCCCAAACCCATGACTGATCCAGACTTGCTCCTTCCATCCTACACGGACAGCCCTGGAACTGGCTATCATAGCCCATCTATGCTCTCAGTCAAAAGTATTAAAAATATGTATAAGCTAGGCTAGCTCTGAGGAAGGGGGGTAATGACTAGGCCTCACTTAGCAACGTCCTGGGAGTACTTAGCAACAAAAGTACATAGAGGAGCCGACACCACTGGAAATTTAGTCTTCATTTTGTTGTTTTCGTATGACCATGATAAAAAGAACACGCAACTCTTCTATGTACTTTTGTGGTTTGTTTCTGGATGTGGGAGAGACATCCTGAGCCAGAGCACTTGGACTAGGTGTACCACCTTCCATCTCATCATTTGGCTTTTCTGCTCAGAGTGGTGTGATTTTGTAGTACTTAGCAACCTTCTGGGTCAGGCTTCGGGAGGTATGTAAATGGCCTACACCTATAACAAGGGCATTGCAGCAACAATTATCACCCCCCCCCCCCCGTCATGTTTGGCGAGCAGTGCCGCCTAAATGCAGACCATTCAACTGAATGGGGCTGAACTACCCCTAGGGTTACCACATCATCCCTTTAACCCAGGACACACATTTGTGTGCAATGCACATTGCTGTAGTGTGTGTTTTTAGGGGTTGAAACAGGCAGTGAGGAGATGACATAACGCCTCCTCACCACGATACCACTGCAAGTTGCTCCTCAGAGGGCAATGCATGTGTAAACAAGCCACTATAGTATAACACACACACACACACACACACACACACACACACATCAATCAGAAGCAGGTTATTATACTATGATCTGTTAGTATGCTGATACATTATAGAAAGTACGCTGTTCCTAAAGCGGAACTCCAGACACACAATATATGTAGACTGTATGACTTGGACAGGTATTTTGGGAGTATTATGTTTAGGCTTTGTGCAGCGTTGTAGGCCTCTGACTGTTTCCATGGCAGCACAGCAAGGAGATGATGTGGGAGTGATAGGTGCGAGAGGCTCAGCTGTCATTGAGGATCTCAGAATAACACATTAAAAACTCTCCCACAACCAAACCTCGTCATGGCGACATTCTGGGGGCGGAATCATGTTATTTCAGGTACTTATGTGGGGTCTGACCAATAGTATCGGTGGGGTGGCTTTCTCAGCTTAAAGTAGACATAAACAGGTTCAGAACAACGTCCAATGCAGAAACAACGCTTTGCTTTAAATAGGGCATGTTTAAACCAAAACGCTGCTTTGGTGCGCGCTGCGATAAATCAACGCAGGCATCGTTTTATCGCAGTGAATCGCACAGCACTACATATCAACAATTTGCTGTACTGAGACTTTTGTCATTTTGTGACACTTGACATAAAGTTAGAAAGGAAAAAAAAAGAACAAAGCAATGCGCCCTAACAGTGCATTGTATTACCCCTCATTGCTCCCGCACAGAGCACAACAGTGGTCGGGCACTGTCTGTAGCAGCCCCTGATAGATGTAAATCCATTTTGTTTGCTAAAATGCTGTGTATCATAAATAATCGTTTTTCTTTCCTTTTTTGAAGGTCACAAAATGACATTTCATTCCTGGTTGGGACTTAAACTGAGGACCCCAGTGCTGCAAGGTAGGAGCTCTAACCAGTAAGCCGCTGTGCTGCCCTGTGCCTTATTGTTTCCATTCACACCACAGTGCTGTAATGGTGTGTGCTGAAAAAATTCATGGATAGGATGCATTTTTACACAACAGTGCACAATGCCTAAGGTTGAATGAATGGTCATTTTTTACATTTCAATAAAGCAAAAAAAATTAAAAAAAATTTACAACGCATCACACCGCCCCTACACAACATACACCAGGGGGCACGTAATATACTCACTGGTGTCAATAGGCCCTTTAACCACTTCAATACAGGGCAGGTATACACCATCCTGCCCAGACCAATTTTCAGCTTTCAGCGCTATCACACTTTGAATAATTGCACGGTCATTCGAAGCTGTACCCAAATAAAATTTTTATTTGATGACCTCTGGGGGGTTTTATTTCTTGCGGTACTAAAAAAAAAGTCTTTGATGACGCCCTGTGCGAGGGCGAAACGCGTTGACTCAATTTCCGGTAAAACTGACGTCACTTACTGTCTCGCACGCCAGGAACGGCGTTTTTTACATCTACAGCTTCATGTTTGTGCCTGTTTTGATCTTAATTTTTGTAAGTACCCATTCCCTTTCTTTTTAATGGTACTTCACTATTGTTCCATCCTTTATATTTTTTTGGTACCTATCTGTTCGGCTGAGAGCCTTTCTAAAAGAATCTTTGATCTGATGACCTGACATTCAATCTACCATCCCTGGATAGTAATTGTCCGTAATTTGCCGTGCATGCGCAGAACAGCAATCGACGAAACATCGGAAATGTCCGTAATTGTTGTTCTGCGCATGCGCGGCCGACTTACGAACATTTCTGATTTACACACAGGAGGAAAGTCCCCAACGGGTTCGTAATCCGGGGACCCCCTGTACTTCTGAGCCTAATCCAGGAATATGCGCAATGAGAATATGGAATTACATTTAGGTGGTGCTCACACTGGCATCAAAAGCAGGCGTTTGAGGCGCTTGTTTAACCACTTGCTGACTGCCCTATAGTAGTTTTACTGTGCGCCAGATCATGTATACAGTATCTCACAAAAGTGAGTACACCCCTCACATTTTTGTAAATATTTTATTATATCTTTTCATGTGACAACACTGAAGAAATTACACTTTGCTACAATGTAAAGTAGTGAGTGTACAGCTTGTATAACAGTGTACATTTGCTGTCCCCTCAAAATAACTCAACACACAGCCATTAATGTCTAATCTGCTGGCAACAAAATTGAGTACACCCCTAAGTGAAAACGTCCAAATTGGGCCTAATTAGCCCTTTTCCCGCACCCGGTGTCATGTGACTCGTTAGTGTTACAAGGTCTCAGGTGTGAATGGGTAGCAGGTGTGTTAAATTTGGTGTTATCGCTCTCACTCTCATACTGGTCACTGGAAGTTCAACATGACACCTCATGGCAAAGAACTCTGAGGATCTGAAAAAAAAAAATTTGTTGCTCTACATAAAGATGGCCTAGGCTATAAGAAGATTGCCAAGACCCTGAAACTGAGCTGCAGCACGGTGGCCAAGACCATACAGGACAGGTTCCACTCAGAACAGGCCTCGCCAAGGTTGACCAAAGAAGTTGAGTGCAGGTGCTCAGCGTCATATCCATAGGTTGTCTTTGGGAAATAGACATACGAGTGCTGCCAGCATTGCTGCAGAGGTTTAAGGGGTAGGGGGTTAGCCTGTCAGTGCTCAGACCATACACCGCACACTGCATCAAATTGGTCTCCATGGCTGCTGTCCCAGAAGGAAGCCTCTTCTAAAGATGATGCACAAGAAAGCCAGCAAATAGTTTGCTGAAGGCAAGCAGACTAAGGACATGGATTACTGGAACCACGTCCTGTGGTCTGATGAGACCAAGATAAACTTATTTGGTTCAGATGGTGTCAAGCGTGTGTGGTGGCAACTAGGTGAGGAGTACAAAGACAATTGTGTTTTGCCTACAGTCAAGCATGGTGGTTGGAGTGTCATGGTCTGGGGTTGCATGAGTGCTGCCGTCACTAGGGAGCTACAGTTCATTGAGGATACTATGAATGCCAACATGTACGGAGACATACTGAAGCAGAGCATGATCCCCTCCCTTCGGAGACTGTACCGCAGGGCAGTATTCCAAACATGATAACGACCCCAAACACACCTCCAAGATGACCACTGCCTTGCTAAAGAAGCTGAGGGTAAAGGTGATGGACTGGCCAAGTATGTCTCCAGACCTAAACCCTATTGAACATCTGTTGGGCATCCTCAAACAGAAGGTTGAAAAGCGCAAGGTCTCTAACATCCACCAGCTGCGTGATGTCGTCATGGAGGAGTGGAAGAGGACTCCAGTGGCAGCCTGTGAAGCTCTGGTGAACTTCATGCCAAAGAGGGTTAAGGCAGTGCTGGAAAATAATGGTGGCCACACAAAATATTGACACTTTGGGCCCAATTTGGACATTTTCACTTAGGGGTGTACTCAAAGTGTAATTTCTTCAGTGTTGTCACATGAAAAGTTATAATAAAATATTTACAAAAATGTGAGATACTGTATATACGTGATCCGGCTCTTCCGGGCAGCGGGCGCAAATGAATGCCACTGGCGGCGTCTTGGTCCTGCTGTGATTATACAAAGCAGGAGCCGATCAGTGGGTACCGCTGACCCGATGTCCGCCGGCACCTGACGATCATTCTGTGCAGAGGCAGAACAGCAGTGTGCCTATGTAAACAAGGCAGATTGCCATTTTGTCAGTAGGAAAGGCATAAATCCTGTGTTCCTGCAAAGCGGGGACAAGGACCCATGTGTTCTCCTAGTAAAAGCACCTCCCACACTATACAAAAAACACAGGCTAAGCACACAGTTAACCCTTTGATCGCCCCTGATGTTAACCCCTTTCCAGCCAGTGTCATTAGTACAGTGACAGTGCATATTTTTAGCACTGATGTATTAGTGTCTGTGGTTCCCAAAAAAAGTGGCAGTGTCCGATTTGTCCGCCACAATATCACAGTCCCGCTAGAAGTCGCTGATCGCCACCATTACTAGTAAAAGATAAATAAATAAAAGATCCATAAATATATCCCATAATATATTTTGCGCAAAAGTTATTGCGTCTACAATCAACACACGCTTATTTGGACTTTTGTTTTTTTACCAAAAAAAAATTATATATATATATATATATACAGAATACATATTAGTCTAAATTTGCCTTTGTTTATAGCGCAAAAAACAAACAAACAAACAAACACAGAGTTGATCAAATTCCACCAAAAGAAAGCTCTATTTGTGGGAAAAAAGGATATAATCTTTATTTGGGTACAGTGTCGCACAACCGTGCAATTGTCAGTAAAAGTAACGCAGTGCCGTTGTTCTGTCAAAAAACGTCCGCCTATCGAATAGTGCCTGCCCCGTACCGAGTAGGTGCAGCGCTTGCGCAGTACGGAGCACAAGGAGATTCGGAAAATCTCCGAACATGAACGGTGCCTGCGCCGTGAGTCCAGGTGCAAGCTCCACCATCCAAGTGGACATGGGGGGGCTACACAATTTTAGTGGGCCCCTCGTGGGCTCCCTTCGCTCGCCACGCTTCGGGCACGGCCTCGCTGCGCTCGGCTGTTTTTTATTTTAACTATGTCCACTTGGATGGTGGGGCTTGAACCTGGACTCACGGCGCAGGCGCCGTTCATCTTCGGAGATTTTCCGAATGTCCTTGTGCTCCGTACTGCGCATGCGCAGTAGACAGCGGACAGTATTCGACAGGACACCGTATCGCAAAAAATGGCCTGGTCATAAAGGGGGGTAAATCTTCCGGAGCTGAAGTGGTTAACACTCCTTAAGTGCCTAGTAAAGCAGTTTGCAATTGATAATTTAGTCATCTGAAAGAGCTGTTCACTTTATCAAAACATGAAGCAACCTCTACAACTAAGCCCTGTTGGGCTGGACGAAACACGCCAGCTGGCTTGGTCGGTGGAGTAGCGCCGGCTGAGGCTATTCACTGACTCTCAAATATCGGATCGGTAGAGCAGCAACTCATACTTCTCTCATCGGCACTTCTGGATCGGTGAAATTGGATGCCTGCTCTGAGTTCCGGTGGGGCAGCATTATGTGCCTTGGGCTTCCAGCATCGCTACACTCTTTCTAAAGGTTGCAAGGAAGTTCTTGCGACGCTGCGCTTCAAATATTAAGCTATGATGTCACATGAAGCATCTCAACGCCTTCCATTCAATGTAATGGTAGCTCACCAGCACATGTTTGCAGTGCGCTTGTGGCACATTTGCCATGATTAGGCCTTGTTCACAGAAAGAAAAAAAAAAAAAGGGGGTGTTTAGGGTACTTCGTTAGCACACCTTTATTGGGCAATAAATGTGCATAGGGTGTTTGGGGAGCATTTTTAGCACACATCAAATGCACCATACACCACGCATTAACGCTATAGGCGTATTTGTTCAGCGTCAGTATTTAAAATAAGTGGGATCAAGGCCTAACTGTCAGAAATTTTTAGCTTTATACTTGTTCCAGTGCAGTGACTCAGAATGCGTTAAAGACAAACATGTGGCAGATCATTACAGCCAGGCAACTATCATTTTCTAAAGAAGAGGTCAGCAATGTCAGCCTGTCATTGCTCTGTACAAGCTGAGTGGGGCGCAGTTATCCGCATCCACCAGAGAAAAGAGCTGAAAGAATACTCCGGATTCTTCGCACCGCTGGCACTAAAATCCCCTGTGAATGAGACCTTCAATTTAAAGCAGAACCAAACCCATCAATTTAACCTCTTTCCAAAACAGTTATAATCCGGACGCATGGATTCCAATGGGGGTTTTTTTTTTTTTTTTTTTTTAAAAGCCCGCGATTAGAGCCAGAGGATCTAATAGGCTTCAAAAAAGGGTGGGCTCAGGGCGCAGAGCACTGCGCCCTGAGCCTACCCAGTTGAGTGACAATAGCGAATGAAAATTCGCTATTGTCACACTGGTCCTCCTCCCGGCCAATCACGAAATGGGTCCCGAGACCTGTCACCCGATTGGCTGAAAGTACAGGCGATCCTATAGAACGCCTAGGAGGAAGAGGGAGGAGACGCACAGCGGAAGCCGCTGTAATGCAGAGGAGAAGGAGACGCGATGGAAGCCACCGCCCGCGACCTAGATGGGGGTAAGTTCGGGAATGGTTGACTGACCGCCCGTGGGGGGGGGGGGGCATGTGTGTGACCCGGCCGACAGCATGGGGGGGGGTTGGTTGGTTGTTTGACGCCCCCCCCAAAAAAACAAAAAAAAACAAACACACGCACCACCAGCCGCCACTGTTTAGGACACACTGAATAATAACTGTCACGGTTGCTTGTGCTCTCAACTGAACTATCAAGCCATCAAACGGCTGGTGTCATAAATGATCACATTACTATGGCAACTGAAGATCAAACAGAAGCTTTCTTGGCTGTAAAGGATTGAAAGGTCTAGTTCTGCTTTAAAGAATACAGGAGTGTCAGCTCCCCTTCTGCTGATTGGACAATGAAGAAGCAACAACAAGCTAGAGAGTCATCAGATTTGCTCACTCAGATCTCTCTTCCTGTCAGCATGTTCCCAATCAGCATATGGGCATGCTGCTCAGTCTGACCGGCTCTTAGAGCTGCCCCTCCCTCTCCAAGTCTGAGTGCTGCTGCGCAGAAGATGACAGGCAGGGAGCATAAGGTAGTTTTGATAATTTTATGTAAAATACGTTTACTTATTCTCAAAGGATTAACAAACTGCATTAAGGCATTTATATCTATCGTCGGCCTGGACTTTACATTTAACAAGCTGGAATTCTGAGAATGTCACTCCAAGATAGCCGACGTGACATCTATAGGTAATAAAAAATATACACAGAAGTGTGTTTCTTTATTACAATGAAACCAACATTGTATACATTCCATGCTATAATAAACTCCGAGCACAACCGTGTAAAAGGCAAAAAAAAAAAAAAAAAAAAAGTCTAAAGTCACACCAACGCCAGTAAATAATCTCAGAAATTGACCTCTGGGTTCTGCTTAACATTTTATTTCAGAGCGCGCAGAGTTCATAGCATTGGACTGTATCTGTATTCAAATATCAAGGGCCACTGCTGTCCATGGCAATAAAACCACTCCGTCCTTCACAGTTCCAGAAAAGAAAAAGCAACAGTAAAGTATTTCCCAGGCCAAGACAAGCAATCTGAGTTCTGGCCTTTGCCACAAGGGCTACTGTCTGTGGCCTGCTCAGCTGGAAAAAGGAAAGGAAAAAGAAAAGAAAAAAAAAAGGAAAAAGGAAAAAAAAGGAAAAAGGAAAGAGGCTGCAATGGCCTCTCCCTCTGAAACTACCAGTTCAGGAGGTGGCTCTAGACTTTGTGAGGCCTTAGGCAAAACTTAGACACGAGGCCCCACTCACTCCCATAATGGGAAAAAATAATTCAAGGAATGAAAATTAACTGTATTAGGAGGGTACAGTATAGGGGAGCGGACAGTATAGGGCGCAGGAGGGAACAGTACAGGGGGCAGGCTGTCACAGAAAGAGAAAGAAAAGAAAAGAAAAGAAAGAAAGAAAAGAAAAGAAAGAAAGAAAGAAAGAAAGAAAGAAAGAAAGGAAAGGAAAGGAAGGAAAGAAAGAAAGAAAGAAGGAAAGAAAGAAAGAAAGAAAGAAAAGAAAGAAAGAAAGAAAGAAAGAAAGAAAGAAAGAAAGAAAGAAAGAAAGAAAGAAAGAAAGAAAAGAAAAAGAAAAGAAAAAGAAAAGAAAAAAGAAAAAAAAAAAGAAAGAAAGAAAGGTGGAAAGAAAGAAAGAAAGAAAGAAAGAAAGAAAGAAAGAAAGGAAAGAAAAAAGAAAAGAAAGGAAAGAATGGAAAGAAAGGTGGAAGGAAAGAAAGAAAGAAAGAAAGAAAGAAAGTGAAAGAAGAAAGAAAGGAAAGAAAGAAAGAAAGAAAGAAAGAAGGAAAGAAAGAAAGAAAGAAAGAAAGAAAGAAAGAAAGAAAGAAAGAAAGAAAGAAAAAAGGTGGAGGGGGATGGAGGAAGAAGGGAAGGAAGGGCATCCCCTACATCAGTGTACTCACTGGGAGGCAGGAGGGACTGGATGGATGGATGGATGGATGGATCAGACTGCCCTTTTCCTTTTCTTGTTTTCTGGGCTTCAGCATGAATCTTCCTGCCCACATCCCCTTCTCTGAGACAGAACAGAGAACCCTGCCGAGGAGAGTGGGCGGGGCAGACACAGGAGGAGAGGGCTGGAGGAGGAGCAGAAGCAGCTCTCTCCTCTCCTGTCTGGCTGTGCAGCCAGCAGGGGGAGGGGGGAGATCTGTCAGAGGTGGCTCTGCTGAGCGGCTCTCCCTGTCTGTGATCTGGAGCTGTATGTGAGCTCCAATCACAAGGTAACTTTCACTAGCAGCCTGTTATCTCTCCCTGTAGCAGTGAGAGGACACAGGACTATGCTGCTGGAAGAGGCAGCTCTCTAATTAGGTAAACTAGCTGGCCATGGGAGGCCCCTGAGGGGGCGAGGCCTTAGGCCATCGCCTAATTTGCCTAATTAGAGAGCCGCCTCTGTAACCAGTTGCTTGGCTATCATGCCCATCTATTGGCTTTAGGATTTTCTAAGTCACTGACCGAAAGCAAGTGTGCAAGTATAGCAATTTAATTTTAACGGCACTTTCTGCGCGCTTTTTTCTACATTAGTGACCCAGAAGGTATTGAAGCTATTGGACCAGTATTATATCCAGGTAACTAGTATGTTCAGAAGGAGGTTCGCAATAGCAGATATCACACTATAAAACTAAATTTGCAAGGATAACACATCAAGATAAGGATACTTATTTTCAAAAACGTAACAGTTATTTTTAGCTGTAACTGTTATTTTTAGCCGAGTTCAGTGAGGTTTGCAAAATAACAGCCACATGGCTAAAAATAAAAGATCCCTTTCCGTGTGCTAACGTTTCTGAATTGAGCCTTATGATACAAAAGGTCCACTATAGTCCTTAAAAATGTACCGGGGCCTAACAACATTACTGAGTTTACAGCAGTGCCAACAAGTGCACCAGCAGGCTTGGTAAGGTTTGGTCAGGTAGAAATTGGCTGCTATGCTTTACATACCAAGGTCCTATTTTACTCCGTCCTGCCCTCTTCTCTTTTAGGCTGGATTCACACCTATGTATTTTTAACGCTTTTTGCAGAATTGCACTACAGAACGCGTTCCATAGGAAACCATGTTAAATGGACTGTAGTGCAAATCTGCAAAAAGCACTAAAAATGCATAGGTGTGAATCCAGCCTTAATCCTTTGCTTTAATCCATCCTCTCTCATTCCTTTATATCCCAGAGGAACCTTTCAAATCATTTTCAGCTGTATGGGAACCCCTGCTAAAAACCAATTTATCGGGGTCAGTGGGAAGATGCTCCCCCTTACATTGTAGTCAGAACGCCACCCTTACAGACAGCTAAAAAGATCATTGGGAGTAGGCCTCGGATTTTTACCAAGTGATGTTGGCCCTGCAACTTAGCAGGCATCATGAAATAGAAGGTCAATTAGCCACAGCTCAAGGAACCCTGGTTGAGAATGGTTATTTTAATCCTTCGCATGTTCACGCAAATTGTTTTAAAGCAGCCTATTTACTCTGAATAGGTTGCCAACACAGCCCCAATGCAACATAAGGCATCACTGCACATAAAGCATTCACATTTGTGCGTTGTAGTGCAGGTGTGTTTGTTGTTACTGTATACGTGCATTGGGGTGAAGCACATATGTTGTTTGTTACCGGGTGTTGCAGTAACGCACATAAAACGTTACCGCAACGCAAAGGTGGTGAGCAGGGCCGATCCTTCCCGGGGTGCAGCGGGTGCCCGGCACCCCAGCGCTGTATTTTAATTTAGAAGAGGGGCGCCGCCGCGCCGGCCGACGCTAAGCGCACTGGCTTGCTAGAAGCCAGTGACGTCAGTGAGAGACCGCGGCCGCCCCTGCATTCAGAGCGCGCCGCGGCCTCCCCAGGATCCACTGCGCGCCGCGGCCTCCCCAGGATCCATTGCGCGCCGCCTCTGCGGCTAGTGTACAAGCTCCGCCCCCACCGCTGCAATGTTCTTCAGGCAGCGTGGCTCAGAGGGGGCGGACGAGTGAACGGAGCTTAGAGAGCGCTGAAGACTGGGGAGAGGAGACGAGACGAGACGAGTGAGTGACCCACTGCACCGGACCAGGAACTGGAAGTAAGTGTGCCCATCAAGCGCCCACTGTGTCCATTAAAAGCTGCCACTGTGCCCATCAAGCGCCCACTGTGCCCAACCAAAGCTGCCACTGTGCCCATAAAACGCCCACTGTGCCCATCAAACGCCCACTGTGCCCATCAAACGCCCACCATGCCCATCAAAAGCTGCCTCTGCCCATGAAATGCCCACTGTGCCCATGAAACGCCCACCATGCCCATCAAAAGCTGCCTCTGCCCATGAAACGCCCACTGTGCCCATCAAAATCTGCTACTGTGCCCATCAAACGCCGCCAGTGTGCCCATCAAATGCCGCCAGTGTGCCCATCAAACGCCGCCACTGTGCCCATCAAACGCAGCCACCGTGCCCATCAAAAGCTGCCACCGTGCCCATCAAAAGCTGCCACCGTGCCCTTCCAAAGCTGCCACTGTGCCCATCAAAAGCTGCCTCTGTGCCCATCAAAAGCTGCCACTGTGCCCATCAAATGCTGTCACTGTGCCCATCAAACGCCGCCACTGTGCCCATCAAACGCCGCCACTGTGCCCATCAAACGCAGCCCCTGCGCCCATCAAAAGCTGCCACTGTGCCCATCAAACACAGCCACTGTGCCCATCAAATGCAGCCACCATGCCCATCAAACGCCCACCATGCCCATCAAAAGCAGCCACTGTGCCCATCAAAAGCAGCCACTGTGCCCATCAAACGCCCACCATGCCCATCAAAAGCAGCCACTGTGCCCATCAAAAGCAGCCACTGTGCCCATCAAACGCTGCCACTGTGCCCATCAAACGCTGCCACTGTGCCCATCAAACGCAGCCACTGTGCCCATCAAACGCAGCCACTGTGCCCATCAAATGTAGCCACTGTGCCCATCAAATGTAGCCACTGTGCCCATCAAACGCTGCCACTGTGCCCATCAAACGCTGCCACTGTGCCCATCAAACGCTGCCACTGTGCCCATCAAATGCAGCCACTGTGCCCATCAAATGCAGCCACTGTGCCATCAAACGCTGCCACTGTGCCCATCAAATGCAGCCACTGTGCCATCAAACTCTGCCACTGTGCCCATCAAACGAAGGGGGGGTTGAGCAGACGGGGAGGGGGGTAATTGTGCAGACTGGGGAAGGGGGGATTGTTCAGACTGGGGGGGGGGGGGGGGGTAATTGTACAGACTGGGGGAAGGGGGGATTGTGCAGACTAGGGGAGGGGGGTAATTGTGCAGACTGGGGGGAGGTGGGCTTGTGCAGACTAGGGGTATGGGGGATTGGGCAGACGGGGGTAAGGGGGATTGAACAGACTAGGGGGAGTTGTGCAGAATGGGAGGGGCTGGAGAACTGAGAGTAGCACACGCAGAGGAAACTCCCAGAGTCTTGGAGGCAGGCAGAGGCAGGGCACACCAGGGAGTCATGACGCACGTGACTGGCTCAAGTTGTGGGGCTAGATGCTGGTTTGCAACAACTTGATCCCAGGACCAGGAGCATCAGCCCCCCAGGAGGCCATGCAAGGACTTGCTGAGCTGAGATGAGAGACCCTGACACAGCTGACCCCCCCACATCAGGCTGCATTGATGGGCACTGCTGAGGCGGCACTGATGGTCACTGATGAGGCTAAGCGTATGGGCACTGGTGAGCCTGCATTGATGGGCACTGATCGGGCAGTCTCCCACCATTTCTTGTATCATGTCTGCAGTCTCTGACCATCTCTTGTATCCTGCCTGCAGTCTTTGAAAATCTCCTGTAGTGTGTTTGCAGTCTCTGACAATTTCTTGTATCATGTCTGAAGTCTCTGACCATCTCCTGTAGTATTTCTGCAGTCTCTGATCATCTCTTGTACTATTTCTGCAGTCTCTGGCCATTTCTTGTATTATATCTGCAGCCTCTGACCATCTTCTGTAGTATGTCTGCCGTCTCTGACCAGCTCTTGTATCATGTCTGCAGTCTCTGACCAGCTCTTGTATTATGAAAATAGATGCATGAATTAGAGCGGCTCTATCAATTTGGGACTATTTAGCTTTGAATAGAACTCATCCAGATTATATTGTTGAATTTATTTGTTTATGAGTGTTTTTGCACAAAAATAATTTTCTTATCAAAAGAATAATTCACTTATCCTAATACTAGTCTGTTTCCCTGCGATTTCTGGTGAATCGCATGTAATCTATACATTCACGTTTTACTAGTTTTTATTTGTAAATTGCCTCTCTTGCGTTCAGGAGAGTTTTTTCACAGATTTATTTACCACACGGATTAGGGTCTGGTAATACATTTACATTTTGGTATGTTCACATGATCATCCTGTTGATATATCTACACCTTTTTAGGTTTTAATCATTTACTTTTAGAGATTGTCACTATTTGTCATGTCATTTGACATGCTCTAATATTCAAATTCACTGGAAAAGTGTCTTTTCATTATTTTCTGCCACACACGGTCTGCTTGCAGGATTAGATTGCCTGCACAGCTTCATGTGAAGCAGGGACATCTAATTTTATAAGCGCTGCACTATCTATTTTCATTTCTTCCATACAATTGTGTCTAATTGTTGTGCCAGCAGCTAATACTAGGCTGGTTTGGCGCAGTATTTCTCCTTATTTTTTATCTCTTGTATTATGTCTGCAGTCTCTGACCATCTTTTGTATAATGTCTGCAGTCTCTGACCATCTTATGTATCATGCCTGCGGTCTCTGACCCTCTCCTGCATCATGTCTGCAGTCTCTGACCCTCTCCTGCATCATGTCTGCAGTCTCTGACCATCTCTTGTATCATGTCTGCAGTCTCTGCCCATCTTTTGAAGTAAGTCTGCAGTCTCTGACCATTTCTTGTATCATGTCTGCAGTCTCTGACCATTTCTTGTACTATGTCTGCAGTCTCTGACCATTTCTTGTATCATGTCTGCAGTCTCTGACCATTTCTTGTATCATGTCTGCAGTCTCTGACCATTTCTTGTATCATGTTTGCAGTCTCTGACCATTTCTTGTATCATGTTTGCAGTCTCTGACCATCTTTTGAAGTAAGTCTGCAGTCCCTGACCATCTGTTGTACTATGTCTGCAGTCCCTGACCATCTGTTGTACTATGTCTGCAGTCTCTGACCATCACTTGTATTATGTCTGCAGTCTGACCATTTCTTGTATCATGTCTGCAGTCTCTGACCATTTCTTGTATCATGTCTGCAGTCTCTGACCATTTCTTGTATCATGTTTGCAGTCTCTGACCATTTCTTGTATCATGTCTGCAGTCTCTGACCATTTCTTGTATCATGTCTGCAGTCTCTGACCATTTCTTGTATCATGTTTGCAGTCTCTGACCATTTCTTGTATCATGGTTGCAGTCTCTGACCATCTTTTGAAGTAAGTCTGCAGTCCCTGACCATCTGTTGTACTATGTCTGCAGTCTCTGACCATCTCTTGTACTATGTCTGCAGTCTCTGACCATCACTTGTATTATGTCTGCAGTCTCTGACCATCACTTGTATTATGTCTGCAGTCTGACCATTTCTTGTATCATGTTTGCAGTCTCTGACCATCTCGTTCTCTTTATTGTTAAGAGATCATGGGAGGATACCAGGTTAACAAAGCCTCCTTAGGGGAGCATATCTGTGTTTAAGTTGTTGCCATAGAAACATTTGCAAAAGGGGAGGGGTTAGTAAGATGACCACGCCCACGTGGGGGCGCCCAAAATATTTCTGCACCCAGGCGTCTGTGACCCTAGGATCGGCCCTGGTGGTGAGCCAACCTCAGCGAAGACTACAGTAGCAGTAAGTCCTATATCACTGTACTAGGTAAGCATATATTACAAAATTATATCCCAAGGGATAATTGTTACATTGACAAGTAGATCAGCCTTTCTCAACCGTCTTACAACAGAACCCTTGAAATAAAATTCACGTCACAGGGAACTCCTGCTAAAATTAAATTTAACAGGGGTCAGTAGGAAGAAGGTCCCTTGCATTGGTGATCAATAGGAATGATTAAATTCTCACAGTGGTGCTCAGAATGCCACAGACAGCTGAATGTTCACTGATGTCATCACACTGGTTCTGCCAAGTTGCGTTAGACCTGGAAGCATGGAGGCCCCATAAGATAGGACATCAGCCACAGCTCAAGGAACCCCTACCAACCTCTGAAGGGACCCTAGGGTTTCACTGAACCCTGGGTGAGAATCTCTGAAGTAGATGCTAAATGTTTAACTTTGAAACAGAATTTTTTTTGGTTAATGAAATGAACTTGCCCTTTAAGATATGACCTATAGCCTGAACCATTTAAATAGGAATAGTTAAACTGGGCATCTTTGAGCACAGGGAGTAGCAGTATTCACCCTAAAGTAAAATACAGTTTAAGACACCAATAAACACTGTTCTTAGTGAATACTTACTGTTGCTGGACTTCAGGTCTCTATGGATGATAGGTACAATTGCTTCATCGTGGAGATACTTCATGCCTCGAGCAATCTGCACTGCCCAGTTGACCAATACATGAGCTGGGACCTTTTTTCCTGCCAGAGCTCGGTGTAATGGTCCCCCTCGGGCAAACTCCATGACTAGGCATAGATGAGGGGGTGTCAAGCACACTCCTTTCAAAGCTATAATGTTGGGGTGTCGTAGCATGCAAAACAGCTTGGCCTCTTGCCTGACATTTTCAGCTGTGACATTGATGTCTTCATCAGGGTCATGACGTACAGCCTTAACTGCCACCTCCTCTTCTCTCCATATTCCCTTGTAGACCTTCCCGAAACCCCCTACACCAATGATCTCCTCGAGTTCCAGCTCTTCAAACTTTATTGGAAGTGGGTGTGGGAAGTCTCTTGGGGCATTTCTCAAAGTGGTATACTTAAGGTCACTGACCACATAGTTACTGGGAAATATGCCCACTTTGTCTCTAACCTTTCCTGTCCACCAACCCTCATCTCCGGAGACTGTGGAGTCCTTGGAGAGGATCTCCACCAGGTCCCCCCTCCGCAACGTCAATTCCTCTTCTGCTGTGGCCTCGTAGTCAAAAACGGCCGTCCACAAAGGGTTGGACACCCCGTAACTCTGTACCTCATGCCACATCCCATTTTCATTTGGGTCTTTAGGGTTTTGCCACAACATAGGTTCAGGTTTTGGAAGGCCATCCATACCTGCTGCTTAAGGTAGGATACTAGTTTACTCCATGGTAATCCCAAGCATGGACAAGAACCATGTATCCATCATAAAGACATTTAAAGACGTCCAGGACCAGCTGTCCATAAAATGGTTCCCGAATATACCATGAAGCATCTCCATCGGTCATCTTACCGCCCACTGTCGAACAGAAACATTCTGCTTAGCAAATTGGTGTCGTAGTTGAGCAAGGCCAGGTCACGTTGTCCAAACTTTTCAGGTGCGTCAGCTTGGAAAGAGGACTTAAAAAAGTGTCTCAAACGGTCTATAAATCCTGGTGTAGAAAGCCTTGAGCTTCAAACAGAAACTGTAAGGGATTAAGAAAATCATATGGTTAATCCTCAGTACAACTTCAAATGAATGAAATATTTTTTTTCTTGTGTGTCCACAACTGCTTGTGTTTACCTGTATGTTTGCTGGTGTACGACTTCTTCAGTTGTGACATCAACTTCGTGAAAGGGTTAACGCCATGTCTTTGTTTATTTGATCTAAAGAAATACGATGCTGGTGAGTGACACTGGCGGGTCTACCTGTCACACAGCTTCGAGTTAAGGATTAAGGTTACATTTGTGAGATACCGAACATTCAGAGATCTTTGGGATGTCACAAATATTACTATGTAGAACTACAAGTCCTCCTGAATGGTAAGTAAACAGCCCAGAACACAGAAGAACTTCTAACTAATCATCATTAACAAGATTGAATCATCTAGAGCAGTGGACTCCAAACTGCGGCCCAGGGGCCAGATGTGACCCCTTGCTTGCCTTTATCTGGCCCTTGGGGCACTATTACACCAACTGACACCAATGATAGGGAACCATTCCCCCTACTGACACCATCACTATGTTTCCCAATAAAACCAATAAAGGGGCACTGATGACAGTGGATTTTCTACTACCAATAGCTACAGTCCAGCCGCTCTATTAATCCGGATCAGTCAGAACATGTAAGAACTTCTAACTAATCACCATTAAAAAGGCCAGATCAACCAGAACATGGAAGAACGTCTAACTAATCACAATTAACAAGTCTGGATCAGCCGATACATGGGAGAACGTCTAACTAACCACCATTAATAAGACTGGATCAGTCAGAACACTGAAGAACTTCTAAATAATCATCATTAAAAAAACGGATCAGCCAGAACATGTAAGAACTTCTAACCAACCATTATTAATAAGACCAGATTAGCCAGAACACAGAAGAACTTCTAGCAACCATCATTAACAATGCTGGATCAGCCAGAACATGGAGGAACCCGTAACTAACCATCATTACCAAGGCAGGATCATTCAGTGCTGGTTCTGATATCTAAGAGATATTTTCTAATTGGACAGTTTTCTCACGACCAGTTCTGACAGCTTCTATATCGAATAAAGATATCTGCTGACTGGATATTATCAGGACAGTGCTGCTTCATACATTTAATACTCAGTGGTCTGCTGGCTAGATATTATTGATCTGGCTTCGCAGAGATCTCCAGAGTAGATATTATTATCCAGATAGTATCTGGGATGCATATTGCATTTAATATAGAGAGAGAGAGAGAGAGAGAGAGAGAGAGAGATACCCTCTGGACTCTCTTATTTGTCCTATTATATTCAGGAGAAAATAAGATAGTGCAGGTTCCTGTAGCTAATATAGACAAATCTCCAATCGGATAGTATTTTTAGAATACAATACAATACAAATGACTTTCATCCCCGGTCTTTACGATAAATGAAAGGTAACATTTATATACAGGATTGTGATGAATGCTCACCTGCTAGGTCCATTCCGAGCGCCTTGCACCCAGCTTACAGAGAGATGCAGCATGGAAGGATCAGCAATAGCAGCCGGTAGCTTTCCTGTGAAAACATCATTACAGTTATCATAAGGTATGCAGCATCATTGTGTGTCCCCCCTCCAGGACAAGGTGCAGATGAGAGATGTCCCCCTCCATCACCTGCAGGAATTCAGCCCCTTTCCCCAGGGTAATGGTTTCCATTCACCTTACACAGGCTGTCAGCTGTTCCAGGCAGAACAGATACACAGCCACCCCCCTCACCTCCCTGCCTCTGCCGCACTGCATTGTGGGAATTGTAGTTTGGTCTGTGCTGCAACCAGACAATTGCACATTGTGACCAGCAGACTGTGCCGTGTGGCCCAGGAAGCTTTCAATAAAACAAGCACTGTCAATGTGACATGTCAGAGATCATTGTCATTTGTTATACAACGTACAGATCTTGCACGTCCCTGTAATCACTCAATATTATTGTTATTATAATAATACATGTATATAAATATTGCAGCTCATATGAATATAATATACTTTATATTTAATAATTTTTTATTAAAAGATTTCATTCTGTATATACATATAAAATATATTTCATTCATTTCTAAATACTTTATATATTATTATATTTAATATTCTTTATATACATATAAATATATTTCATTCATTTCTAAATACTATATATTATTATTATATTTATATTTAATATTCTTTATATACATATAAATATATTTCATTCATTTCTAAATACTATATATTATTATTATATTTATATTTAATATTCTTTATATACATATAAATACATTTCATTCATTTCTAAATACTTTATATATTATTATATTTATATTTAATATTCTTTATATACATATAAATATATTTCATTCATTTCTAAATACTTTATATTTTTATTATATTTAATATATTTATTATACGTTACAAACTTTTCAGGTGCGTCAGCTTGGAAAGAGGACTTAAAAAAGTGTCTCAAACGGTCTATAAATCCTGGTGTAGAAAGCCTTGAGCTTCAAACAGAAACTGTAAGGGATTAAGAAAATCATATGGTTAATCCTCAGTACAACTTCAAATGAATGAAATATTTTTTTTCTTGTGTGTCCACAACTGCTTGTGTTTACCTGTATGTTTGCTGGTGTACGACTTCTTCAGTTGTGACATCAACTTCGTGAAAGGGTTAACGCCATGTCTTTGTTTATTTGATCTAAAGAAATACGATGCTGGTGAGTGACACTGGCGGGTCTACCTGTCACACAGCTTCGAGTTAAGGATTAAGGTTACATTTGTGAGATACCGAACATTCAGAGATCTTTGGGATGTCACAAATATTACTATGTAGAACTACAAGTTCTCCTGAATGGTAGGTAAACAGCCCAGAACACAGAAGAACTTCTAACTAATCATCATTAACAAGATTGAATCATCTAGGAGCAGTGGACTCCAAACTGCGGCCCAGGGGCCAGATGTGACCCCTTGCTTGCCTTTATCTGGCCCTTGGGGCACTATTACACCAACTGACACCAATGATAGGGAACCATTCCCCCTACTGATACCATCACTATGTTTCCCAATAAAACCAATAAAGGGGCACTGATGCCAGTAGATTTTCTACTACCAATAGCTACAGTCCAGCCGCTCTATTAATCCGGATCAGTCAGAACATGTAAGAACTTCTAACTAATCACCATTAAAAAGGCCAGATCAACCAGAACATGGAATAACGTCTAACTAATCACAATTAACAAGTCTGGATCAGCCAGTACATGGAAGAACGTCTAACTAACCCCCATTAACAAGACTGGATCAGTCAGAGCATTGAAGAACTTCTAAATAATCATCATTAAAAAGCCAGATCAGCCAGAACATGGAAGAATGTCTAACGAATCACAATTAACAAGTCTGGATCAGCCGATACATGGGAGAACGTCTAACTAACCACCATTAATAAGACTGGATCAGTCAGAACACTGAATAACTTCTAAATAATCATCATTAAAAAGCCGGATCAGCCAGAACATGGAAGAACGTCTAACTAATCACAAGTAACAAGTCTGGATCAGCCGGTACATGGAAGAACGTCTAACTAACCACCATTAACAAGACTGGATCAGTCAGAACACTGAAGAACGTCTAAATAATCATCATTAAAAAAAAACGGATCAGCCAGAACATGTAAGAACTTCTAACCAACCATTATTAATAAGACCAGATTAGCCAGAACACGGAAGAACTTCTAGCAACCATCATTAACAATGCTGGATCAGCCAGAACATGGAGGAACCCATAACTAACCATCATTACCAAGGCAGGATCATTCAGTGCTGGTTCTGCTATCTAAGAGATATTTTCTAATTGGACAGTTTTCTCACGACCAGTTCTGACAGCTTCTATATCGAATAAAGATATCTGCTGACTGGATATTATCAGGACAGTGCTGCTTCATACATTTAATACTCAGTGGTCTGCTGGCTAGATATTATTGATCTGGCTTCGCAGAGATCTCCAGAGTAGATATTATTATCCAGATAGGATCTGGGATGGATATTGCTAGATTAATATAGAGAGAGAGATAGCCTCTGGACTATCTTATTTGTCCTATTATATTCAGGAGAAAATAAGATAGCTACAGGAACCTGCACTAATATAGACAAATCTCCAATCGGATAGTATTTTTAGAATACAATACAATACAAATGACTTTCATCCCCGGTCTTTACTATAAATGAAAGGTAACATTAATATACAGGATTGTGATGAATGCTCACCTGCTAGGTCCATTCCGAGCGCCTTGCACTCAGCTTATAGAGAGATGCAGCATGGAAGGATCAGCAATAGCAGCCGGTAGCTTTCCTGTGAAAACATCATTACAGTTATCATAAGGTATGCAGCATCATGGTGTGTCCCCCCTCCAGGACAAGGTGCAGATGAGAGATGTCCCCCTCCATCACCTGCAGGAATTCAGCCCCTTTCCCCAGGGTAATGGTTTCCATTCACCTTACACAGGCTGTCAGCTGTTCCAGGCAGAACAGATACACAGCCACCCCCCTCACCTCCCTGCCTCTGCCGCACTGCATTGTGGGAATTGTAGTTTGGTCTGTGCTGCAACCAGACAATTGCACATTGTGACCAGCAGACTGTGCCGTGTGGCCCAGGAAGCTTTCAATAAAACAAGCACTGTCAATGTGACATGTCAGAGATCATTGTCATTTGTTATACAACGTACAGATCTTGCACGTCCCTGTAATCACTCGTTATTATTGTTATTATAATAATACATGTATGTAAATATTGCAGCTTATATGAATATAATATACTTTATATTTAATATTTTTTATTAAAATATTTCATTCATTTCTAAATACTATATATTATTATTATATTTATATTTAATATTCTTTATATACATATAAATAAATTTCATTCATTTCTAAATACTTTATATATTATTATATTTATATTTAATATTCTTTATATACATATAAATATATTTCATTCATTTCTAAATACTTTATATTTTTATTATATTTAATATATTTATTATACGTTATATATACAGTAAATAACTATATTCCATTCATTTATATACAGAGAACTTATTACCTTTTGTGTGACTTGCCTCTCCCTTTTAGATTGTAAGCTCTTGCGAGCAGGGTCCTCTGATTCCTCTTGTATTAAACTGTATTGTAGCTGTACGGTCTCCCTTTAATCTGTGCACATTGTTGGCGCTATATAAATCCTGTATAATAATAATAAAAAAAATGAATGCATTTCAGTATAAGAGTGCCTGTGTTAGGTCCTATTCACATGGGCGGCCGGCTCTACTGCCCCTCCAAAAAGCCATCTGCGGTGGATGACTTTTTGGCGAAGTTTGCACTTGCTTGTTCTCTGAAAAGCGATCCACAGTGGGTCGCATTTCAGAGTGCAGCTAAGCAGCTGCCGTCAGGCATTCAGGAAGCAATTGTGCTGCTTCCTGAACGCCCCCTTTTTTTAACAGCAGTTTTTAACAGGACTAATGTGCTGCAACCATGAGCCAACAATTCCAAGTGCAGCCCCATTGCCTTGAATGGCGGAGTGTAGGCTCATTACACTGGCGGATAAGGGGCGAAAAAATCCTGTGGTTGAGTCATGTTTTTAAAATGGCCCATTTTAGCTTTAGCTGCAAAGGCAGCAGATGGGGTGTACACATGCTGATGCTTTGCTTCATCGCTGCAGCAGAAATTATACTTCCTGCCACTTTTGGTGGGTGTAGCCACTCTGCAAGCACCGGCAACTGCATGCAATGTGGGGTTCAAGGGGTTAAAGCAGGCAGTGATATAATGGCTTCTCACCGCTTGTCAAATGCTCTCTGAAGAGCAATCTGAACACAGATCGCCCTTTAGGGATCAAAGCACACGTACATAAGCCCGATTTTACTGCCACCCCACTTCCCACACCGCCCTTGTAAAAGAGGCTTTTCAGAGGCAGTTTAGAGCGGCTACAGACATTTAAGAGGCAATATGTCCCGCCTTCTATGCCAATAGAAATAGGGGATTCTACATTAACTCCTTGACGCTGAGCGGCCGCATATTTGCGTGCAATAGCGTTAATAGTGCTGTGCCGAGAGTGCCTGCCATGCGCGCTCCCAGCACAGTTGCCAGCGGCTACCTGAGAGCCCTTGTTCGCGAGCTTTCTAATCATGTGACCACCGTGACAGCCAATCACAGCGGTCACATGTTCATAGGCCCCGCCCTTGGCGTTCTTAAGCCTTTATAAGGGCCGGCTCTAAGGGGTAAACGAATGCAATAGCTGCGTTTAACGCGTTAATGTGGATGCAGTGCAGTACCATTTACTTTTGCCAGAAAAAAAAGTCTTGATGCCTATAAACATGCCTTAACGTGCGTTTAGCATTTGAGCGGTAATTAATTTCAATGGCCAGAATAATTAATTTCATTGGCCAGTACAATATTTAACACCCAAACGCTTGACGTGCCTAAATGCGTTACATACATTTACAAGCGTCAATAATTTTTTCTGCCAAAACACTGCTGCCAGGAGGAAAGGTGTCTAGGAAGGATTGCAACGCGTCCTGTGTGCATGAGGCCTAATGGACACATTTGACAGGCAGCGCTGTATCCAAAATGAAAAAGATTGCTACTTTAAAGTTAATGTAAAGGATTTCTTTAATAAGATGTTATACTTACCTGCTCTGTGTAATGGTTTTGCACAGAGCAGCCCCGATCCTCCTGGTTCCTCCCCCCTGCTGAGTGCCCCCCCTAGCAAGCCACTTGCTAGGGGGCACTTGTAAGGGCACACACACAGAGCTGCTAAGCCCTGCCCCTTCCTCGCTGGCTGTGATTGACAGCAGCAGGAGCCAATGGCTCCCACTGCTGCCTCCATGTCCAGTGAGGAGGGAGAGAGCCGCTGATCTCAGGCACAGCAATGGACTGAGAAGTATTTTTTACTTACCGCTGCTGCTCCTGGACGCACTGGCAGGTTTTTTACCTTAAAATGACTGTAAACCGTAAAAAAAAAAGGATAACAAACATGTTATACTTCCCTGCTGTGTGAAATGGTTTTAAACAGAGCAGCCTCTATCCTCCTCTTTCGGGGTCCTCCACCTGTGCTCCTCCCCAATAACAAGTTGCTTGCTAAGGGGGTACTTGTGCAGGCTCGCTCCCGAGCCCCGCTGCCTGTGGGAAGGTAATAATAATGGATGGATGCAAGACAAATCTGGATTTCCTTGTTCACATGTGTGGCTAGGGGGCGGTAGTACCAGGTATTTCAGCTGAGTTTTTACCCCCCCCCCCCCCCCCCTCTTCCTGGATCCAGAGCATGCAACCGTTCAGGTCTGTACATATGCCATGGCAAAACGTAAACAGTGTCTCACACCACCGCCAAACGCAACATGGAGCTGCCCTTCAGTCGCATGCAATACATGCGATGGGGCAGCATTTACAGCGTATCAAATGCCCTCTGAAAAGCAATCCACCAGGGATCATTTTTCAGAGGGGCAGCACATGTGAATGAGCCCTAATAGTAAAATGTCCAGGGACAAAGCCCGTCCTGATCACACACAGAGTACCTACAGTAAAGGGTTAACTGCCAGAAACTGGCTGAGCTGGACGGTCATGGAAAGGAACATCCCTATCAGCAAGACAGATAATTGCAATGGCCCAAAATAAAGTCTAATTAGAGATGCAATTAGCCCTGCCCTCCTCTAAAATGTGGATTAGTAGTCAGCCTGCTCTCCTCCTATCTGATCTCATGTAACCCTGGATATCCCCAACATCAACCTGCTTCCCTAATGAACAACCTTTGCTCAGGAACAGGCAGTGAGCTGGGTCCTCCCCTGGCAGAGCAGAGCCTTCTGGGAGGTGTAGTCTTGGCTGGGATTGCTGAGTGCAGGGGGTGGTGGTGGGCAGGCTGGGAATGGAGCAGCTCCATCCTGTGTCAATGCATAGCAGGTGACTACAAACAATGGAGGAGGCTGGATGGGCTGTGCTCAGTGCTCTGTGAACAGGTGGATGAGCACAGGCTGCTGGAGGAGCGACATCTAGTGACAGAAGTGATAACTGCATCCAGTCCAACATCATCATTATCATCATATTTGATTTCTTTCTTTATTACTTATGTAGAACCAATCAATTTACGCAGCGCTTTACAAATATGTATTGAACATTCACCTCAGTCCCTGTCTGAAAAGCAGCTTAAAATCTAAGGTATATTATAATTAAATATTATTATTATTATTATTATTATGACTATTGTTGTTATTTTTAAATTAATAACAGTATTGTCATTTTTTTTTTTTTTTTAATGGAGAGAAGTCACATAATTGTAGAGATTACCGAATGAATGCAGAGCTTGCTTTTGGGTCCATTCATACTGTTGCAACACTCAAAGACGAAAACAAATTCCCTACAATAAAAAATAGTGCCTGTTCCTATCTCCTGGTGGCAATGCAGTGCATTTTGAAAAACATGTCTTCCATTTTTTCTGTGCATTAACCTCTTCTTCACGACCGCTCCATGCAGATATAATGCGGCAGGGTGGCCACTCTGCGCCAGATCACATACTAGCAGTGGCGGATGGTGCTCCATCTCTTTTTGGGAGGGCAGCAAACGAACCCCCCCGCTAGGTCGCGGGCGGCTTCCCCGGCTTCTTATCCCGGCTAATCTGGTCTTAAGACCCGCTTCCTGTCCTGACTGGCCGGGAGGAGAAGCAAGAAAACAATAACGAATGTTGATTCGCTAATGTCACAAGTGGGTTGGCTAGGGGCACAGTGCATATTCTTTAGCATTGATCACTGGTCCCCAAAAAGTATCAAAAGTGTCAGTTAGATGTCCGACTTGTCCACTGCAATATCGCAGTCCTGCTATAAGTCGCTGATTGCCGCCATTCCTAGTAAAGAAAAAAAAATGAAAGAAGAAAAAAAATCCAACAGTTTGCAGATGCTATAACTTTTGCGCAAATCAATAAATATACGCTTATTGGGATTTTTTTTACCAAAAATATGTAGCAGAACACATATTGGCTTAAACTGTTGAAGAAATTAGATTTTTTTATTTTTATTATTGGGTATGTTTTATAGCAGAAAGGAAAAAATATATTTTTTTCTCAAAATTGTTGGTCTTTTTTTGTTTATAGCGCGATAAATAAGAATAATTTGATCAGAGGTGACAAAGGACAAACATTTTAATTAGGTACATCGTCGCACATCCGCGCAATTGTCAGTTAAAGTAACGCAGTGCCGTATCGCAAAAACCTTCCAGAGCTGAAGTGGTTAATGCATTGGGAGGCCCATAAAAGTTAATAGAAGCAGATTAAAATGCATGGCAAAGTTGGCAACATGTATTAGGCTAGGTTCACACTATTTCAGGTGGTGTAGCTCACGAATGAGCGGTCACAGCAGCTCGTTCAGTTTCTGACCCTTTTAAAAAAAAAGCGGCCACACAAAACTATATAGTGTTTTGGCACCATGCGGTTTTGCATACCCAAAACCGCGCCACAGTTTCTGATGCATGAGTGTGCCATTAACAATTAATGGCACTCCTGCAGTCTGCTATTGAATGCACACTGCATTCCCAGCACAATCGGATGGTGCCAGAAATTCTGGAGGCCTGAAAACCTGGCACCCAGAAGTAGCCAATGAGAAGATGACAGCGGCCAGCAAGGGATTAACCATCACAGTGCTGGAATGAGGAGGTGAGTATTTTTGAGAATTTTGGTTCTGCTTTAACATGTCTTGATCAATGGTGGTTAACTCTATGCACGCTATATTTTAGGGGAAAAAAACGCATTGAAAATGCACATTAATGCACAAAAGAAACACACATTGATGTATAACAACGCAGATGCCTACGGCTAGAAAAAAGAACGCACTTCTACACATGCGCATAGATCTCAAAACCAGTCCCACTATAAGTCGATGATCACCGCCATTACTATATAAAAAAATAAAAAATCCAGTATATATACCATAGATTGTTATTGACGCTTTAACTTTCACACAAACCATTCACTGTACACTTATTAGGATTTTTTTTACATGTAGCAGAATTCATTTTGGCCTAAATTTATGAAGAAACTGTTTTGTTTTTTTATTGGGTGTGTTTTTATAGCAGAAAGTAAAAAATATTGTTTTTTTCAAAATTGTTGGTCTATAAAAATAAAAAAAAACAGGTGATCAAATACCACCATTTGTGTAAAAAAAAAAAAAAAAAATATGTAATTTGAGTACAGCGTTGTCTGACCGCGCAATTACCATTAGCAAAAAATGTCCTGGTCATGGAGGGTGGTAAAACCTACCAAAACTGTGTAACACGAGGACCTACCTAGACCATCCAACCAATCTGTATACAGTCAGGCAGGACCTTGCATTACATACTTGATGATAAATCTAAAGAGGATTGTACAATCAGATTGTAAGGTGTGTGAGGAACTTTTGTATGAGGTCAGCTTTTACACCATCTTAATAGCATCATGAGCCCCTGGGCAAAGTAATGCTCTGGGGCCCCTACAATGGAGACAATGCAGGTAAACAGATATCAAGTAGGTAGGAGGCAGACAAGCGGAGCTTCCCCTTTTGGGTGGAGCTCCGCATTAACTACATGAATAAATCAAAGAGTTTGCCAGGCTCCAACACAGGATGGAACTGTGGGAGTTTCAGGTAGCACATTGCCACGTCCTAAATGTCAATAGTTAAATCTAAAAATGGAAAAATTGACTTTTCAGGCACCAATTATAGAAAAAATATTTATAAACTTTATTAGACACATAATACAAGAAAAAACATTTAAAATATTGCAAATAAAATGCAAAAAATAGCTAAGCCTCTCCAATATGGATCATAAGAATCGGAACCATATGAATACAGATATGTATTACTGTATTGAATTATGACATACAAAAAAGCTCTACATGTTTTGTGAAAATCGCTTCTTCAGGAACTTGATAAATATTCTAGAGGAGAGAATAAAGGCAATCAATAACATTTATAATCTTTTATAATAGTGATATGGCTGTAGCAGCAGGGCAGGAGTCGGGAGGCAGAGCAGGTCTGGATGGGGATGATCACAGAGCAATTGAGAGGGAGACCTGTGCTAGAGATTGCGCAGTGGAGGGGGAATTTGGGGTTAGGGTAGCAGTAGAGATCATTGGCAACCTTTGCTAACCTGAATTCTCAAACTGAGCATATTAAGGATGCGCCACTGACCCTAGCTGCTGGCCAGATTAACTCTTGTAGTGGGCTAGATGGCATTCACTTACGTCCGAGTCCATCCAGGTATATATATACAGTATCTCACAAAAGTGAGTACACCCCTAACACTTTGATAAATACTTAATTATATCTTTTCATGTGACAACACTGGAGAAATGACACTTTGCTACAATGTAAAGTAATGAGTGTACAGCTTGTATAACAGTGTAAGTTTGTTGGCCCCTCAAAATAACTCAACACACAGCCATTAATGTCTAACCCGCTGGCAGCAAAAGTGAGTAAACCCCTAAGTGAAAATTTCCCAATTGGGCCCAATTAGCCATTTTCCTTCCCTGGTGTCATGTGTGTTAAATTTGTTGTTATCACTCTCACTCTTTCATACTGGTCACTGGAAGTTCAATACGGCACCTCATGGCAAAGAACTCTCTGAGGATCTGAAAAAATATATTTTTGCTCTACATAAAGATGGCCTAGGCCAGGGATATGCAATTAGCGGACCTCCAACGGACCTCCAACTACAAGTCCCATCATGCCTCTGCCTCTGGGTGTCATGCTTGTGGCTGTCAGAGTCTTGCTATGCCTCATGGGAGTTCTGCAACAGCTGGAGGTCCGCTAATTGCATATCCCTGGCCTAGGCTATAAGAAGACTTACAAGAGCCTTAAACTGAGCTGCAGCACGCTGCCCAAGACCACACAGCAGTTTAACAGGACAGGTTCCACTCAGAACAGGCCTCGTCATGGTCGACAAAAGAAGTTGAGTGCACATGCTCAGCGTCATATCCAGAGGTTGTCTTTGGAAATAGATGTATGGGTGCTGCCAGCATTGCTACAGAGGTTGAAGGGGTGGATGAGGGCAGCCTGTCAGTGCTCAGACCATACGCCGCACACTGCATCAAATTGGTCTGCATGGCTGTCATCCCAGAAGGAAGCCTCTTCTAAAGATGATGCACTAGAAAGCCCACAAACAGTTTGCTGAAGACAAGTAGATTAAGGACATGGATTACTGGAACCATGTCTTGTGGTCTGATGAGACCAAGGTAAACTTATTTGGATCAGGTGGTGTCAAGCGTGTGTGGTGGCAACTAGGTGAGGAGTAGAAAGACAAGTTTGTCTTGCCTACAGTCAAGCATGGTGGTGAGAGTGTCATGGTCTGGGGCTGCATGAGTGCTGCAGGCACTGGGGAGCTACAGTTCATTGAGGGAACCATGAATGCCAACATGTACTGTGACATACTGAAGTGGAGCATGATCCCCTCCCTTCAGAGACTGGGCCACAGAGCAGTATTCCAACATAACGACCCCAAATACATCTCCAAGAGGACCACTGCCTTGCTAAAGGGTAAAGGTGATGGACTGGCCAAGCATGTCTCCAGACCTAAACCCTATTGAGCACCTGTGGGGCATCCTCAGGCAGAAGGTGGAGGAGCGCAAGTTCTCTAACATCCACCAGCTCTGTGATGTCGTCATGGAGGAGTGGAAGAGGACTCCAGTGGCAACCTGTGAAGTTCTGGTGAACTCCATGCCCAAGAGGGTTAAGGCAGTGCTGGAAAATAATTGTGGCCCCACAAAATATTGACACCTTGGACCCAATTTGGACATTTTCACTTAGGGGTGTACTCACTATTGTTGCCAGCAGTTTAGACATTAATGGCTGTGTGTTGAGTTATTTTGAGGGGACTGCAAATGTACACTGTTATACAAGCTGTACACTCACTACTTTACATTGTAGCAAAGTGTCATTTTTTCAGTGTTGCCACATGAAAAAATATAATGAAATATTTCCAAAAAGTGAGGGGTGTACTCACTTTTGTGAGCTACTGTGTGTATATATATATATATATATATATATATATATATATATATATATATATATATATATATATATGTATATATATATATATATGTAGCACTTACCCCCGAAGGAGCTGCTGGTATTTAATTGGGCTTAGAGTTCCTTCACTGTTCCACCATATCCGTCATAGGGGTCCCATTAAAGACTTCTTTCCACAGATTTTAGCTTCGACACATAGTCTCTTTTTCCAATGCTTTATTTAAGAAAGACACATGCAATAGAGGGATGAAGGGTTTAGGGAAATTTAGGTACCTTTGAATTGCAGATCAGGAATACTTTCTTTGATCCAGAAGGCAACAGCTCCACAACTGGATTCAGCAACCACCGGATAGGCCTCTCTCACTGACCTAGCAGCCAATGCGATGCTCGGTCATAGTCTCTGCCACAGACTTTAAAGTGGGATTCCACCCTAAAGTGGAACTTCCGCTTTTCGGAACCCTCCCCCCCCTCCGGTGTCACATTTGGCACCTTTCAGGGGGGGGGGGGTGCAGATACCTGTCTAAGACAGGTATCTGCACCCACTTCCGGGCATAAACTCCCACTGGAGTTTACGCCGCTTCCTGTCTTGGCGCGCTGTCTGCCGGGACACACACGTGTCCCGGCAGACATCTCTGACGATTCTCATTGCGCTGCGCGACTCGCGCATGCGCAGTAGGGAACCGGGAAGTGAAGCCACTTCCTGATTCCCTCACTGAGAATGGCGCCGGCAGCAGCAGAGAGCCGATCGATTGATCGGCCTCTGCTGCCCACATCGCTGGAACCTGTGACAGGTAAGTGTCCATTTATTAAAAGTCAGCAGCTGCAGTATTTGTAGCTGCTGGCTTTTAATTTTTTTTTTTCAGGTACCGTCCCGCTTTAAGATTTGGTATAACGTTACACAATCCTCTGCCACAGGATTGGGTAATTAGCGACTTTTTGCAATGTCAAGGCTTGATCACATAGTACCAGTTCCCTTCTTCCGAACCTACGGTACTGTGTGGTAGGTGACCCGGGATACATCCTCCAACTGAGTCTCCAGGCTCTTCTAGAGGCACCGGCCTTGTTGCGCAGTCCTCTCCTGAAAAGTCCTCCCCTGGATCCTCCAGTCGCTCGGCTTCTTCCCGCAGGCAAGACAGCACAGGACCATCCCTGGATCGGTAGGCCCCAAGACTTTTGGGCCTACCTTTAGTAACGACGCCTCGAGCTAGCTGGCCCGAGACAATTTAGCGGCAGCAACACACCTTAGGCCAGGAGGGCCATCAGGTCCGACCTCCCCTGTAACGGGGTCTGTCCCTTAAGTACCCCCCTCCCAGAATTCACAGCAGGCAGACCACACCCACTGACTGTTTCTGGGCAAAGAGGCACTTAATACACCCAGCTTGTTGCCATTTCCAACCTTGGCCAAACAATAGGGCACCATCCCTAGGCCAAGGGGAAAACCACACAACCAGCCAAGCTGAAACAGAACCAGAATTTACAATAATGGCAATCTGAGCTAAATTACAGCTTCAGACAAACTACATTTTTATTAATTGCGTCTGTATTGAAAATACCAGTGCTACATATATATATATATATATAAAATATATATATTATATATATACACTATATTACCAAAAAAAGTATTGAGTTGGCCCACTCTTTGCAGCTATAACAGCTTTGACTCTTCTGATGTAGCACCCTGGTGTTTATTCAGGGTTGCTAACAAATTAAATGTAAGACAGGCTTGCTTCTAAATTTACCTGCCAGGTATAAGCTGCCTTGGCTAATTGTTGAGGATCAATTGATTTCACTCTAAAGCCTCATACCCACGGTTCGATTGTTGGAAGGGGATTGTCTGTTGAGACTGTTGTCCTAAATTCTTACCGTTAGTAATTTTTGGCGGACAATGGCTCCACGTCTCATTTTCGTACGGTCAGTACACAAATCCGTCACACAAAAGTCGAAAGTACAAACACGCATTCGCGGAATCAATGCTCACCAAACACGAAATTAGCAGAAGGGGCACAAAGGGTGGCGCTCAAGAGCTGAAATTCCTTGTAGTACGTCACTACGTTCATGTTTGTGGCATTACAATTGTTTAATGTTAGTATGCAAGAAAAGATCCCGGCACACGCCCTTTTGACAAAAATCAGACGCTCAGTTGTCCAACAGTCGTACCGTGTGTACGAGGCTTAAGTCTGTAATTGCTGCACTTCTCTATTTTTCCGCTAGGTGGCCGGGTACTTGGTGGTATTAGATATGAGAAGGGCAATGCAAGGTCAGATTATGGGTATATGGGGTGTCCCAGCCAATGGGCAGGGGTTTTCTTAAATCCCTTGGCCTGCTGAGAGAGCCTGTATATTTGGGTGGAGTCAGGTGATCTGTGTTCTGTGCCACCTGGATGGTTGTCTGGGTGGACGTGTGTTGTATTGGCCGGGCTGCTAGGCTGGAGTTTGGGCCTATCCCGGGCACATCTGGCTGCTAGGCTGTCTGAGGGCCTATCCAGAAGCAAGAGAGCAGTTCAGAAGTGACGGTTCTGCCGGCTGGAGAACCTGACGTGGTCGGAGGTAGAGGGGAAGCTGTCGCCAGTAAGGGACCATCCGCCTTATTACCAGGGACCACAGTGAGTGGCTGAAGCAAGTACCAGAGCAGTATTCTCACCATCCGGCGACGGTGAAGAATCAGGAAATTTTAGTAGGTATCAAGCCAGGGACCCAGCCAGCAGAGATGACGCTTGCAGAGAAGCTTTGTGTGTCAAGCCAGGGACTGAGCAGGCCAGTGGGAGAAGCTTCAGAAGTATCTTGAGTGCCAAGCTAGGGACCCAGCAGAGACCCTGAAACTGAGCTGCAGCACGGTGGCCAAGACCATACAGCGGTTTAACAGGACAGGTTCCACTCAGAATAGGCCTCGCCATGGTCGACCAAAGAAGTTGAGTGCACATGCTCAGCGTCATATGACGCTCGAGGAAGATACTACCGTGAAGTTTGGAGGAGCTTAACCACTTAAGCCCCGGACCAATTTGCAGCCAAAGGACCAGGCCCCTTTTTGCGATTCGGCACTGCGTCGCTTTAACTGACAATTGCGCGGTCGTGCAACGTCGCTCCCAAACAAAATTGGCGTCCTTTTTTTCCCACAAATAGAGCTTTCTTTTGGTGGTATTTGATCACCTCTGCGGTTTTTTATTTTTTGCGCTATAAACAAAAATAGAGCGACAATTTTGAAAAAAAAATGCAATATTTTTTACTTTTTGCTATAATAAATATCCCCAAAAAAATATATAAAAAAAAAATTTTTTTTTCCTCAGTTTAGGCTGATACGTATTTTTCTACATATTTTTGTTAAAAAAAATCGCAATAAGCGATTATTAATTGGTTTGCGCAAAAGTTATAGCGTTTACAAAATTGGGGATAGTTTTATAGCATTTTTATTAATATTTATTTTTTTACTAGTAATGGCGGTGATCAGTGACTTTTATTGTGACTGCGACATTATGGCGGACACATCGGACATTTTTGACACATTTTTGGGACCCTTGTCAGTTATACAGCAATCAGTGCTATTTAAATGCACCGATTCCTGTGTAAATGACACTGGCAGTGAAGGAGTTAACCACTAGGGGGAGGGGTTAAGTGTGACGTGTGTGTGTGTTTTTTTTACAGTAGGGGAGCGTGACTTGACATTCAACATCACTGATTGGCTTTCTCGATGTCAGGGAACAGCCAATCAGTGACATCGTCACTAGGAAGCACGGGGAAAGGTTTGTTTACACATACCTCTCCCGGTTCTTCAGCTCTGTGACTCGATCGCAGGACACCAGCGGCGATCGTGTCCACTGGTCCCGCGTCCGCGGTCACGGAGCTCAGGACCGGGTGTGCGACTCACGGCTGGGCTCTTAAAGAGACACGTACAGGTACGTGATTGTGCCCAGCCATGCCATTCTGCCGACGTAAGCGGTTAAGGGATTCAGTGTCAGTGAATCATCTAGTCTAGTGAGAGACTGGGAGCTGAGTAGGCTGAAGACCTACATGAAGTGATTGTAGTGGAAACTAAGGAACTGTTACACTTTGTATTAGGAACTGTTAAAGACTGTTGCCATAGGAGACAACATTCCTACATGTGCAGATGCTTGATGCCTTTCCCTGCATGGCTGTCCTCCTGTTGAAGTCTCTGAGTCTGCCAATTGATCTTGCAACTACCTAAGGGTGTCCTGGCCCTAACCCTTTCTCCCAAAGTTCTGTTAAGAGAAATAAAATCTCTTTTGCATTCAAAAAGTGTCTGGGGCCCAATTGATCTACCTTGCATAACACCCACTATGCCATGCAACCCACCATATACAGAAGGATGTTAGCTATCTCTGGCCCTGGAGGTTCTCATTAGACCGAAGGAGGCCTGGGACCTTGCTACATAAATTTGCCAGGTGGTAATTTTCCTGGTTAATTGTTAGAAGATCAACTGATTCCTCTCTATTTCAGAAATTGCTGCACCTTTTCTCTTCTGTCACTAGGTGGCCCTGTGTCTGGTGACATTAGAATGACAGGGGGTTAGCAAGGTCCGATCACGAATGGATGGGGTGTCTCAGCCAATTGGCAGGGGTTTCTTTAGCAGGATAGCGGGGATGACGCTTGAGCGCTTGAGGATTATACAGCGGGATAGCTGTGGAAGAGCTCAGGGGATCCAGTGACGACTGGGATCTGGAAGTCTAGTGAGAGACTGGGAGCTCAGTGAGTGAAGATCTACAGTGATATACTGTGAGATAAGTAAAGCACTGTTCTGTGTTCACAAGTGTTATGTACAACTACTTTTATTGACTGTTGCAAGATTAGTTGCCTTAGGAGACAGCGGTCCTACCTATACAGAAGTGTTATCTGGCTGGAGGCCTTCCACATTATAGCTGTCTACCTATAGAAGTCTCAGAGTCTGCCAATTAACATTGAATCTACTCAAGGGTGTCCTGGCCCTAACCCTCTCTCCCACAGTTCTGTTAAGAGACAATAAATTACTTGTTCACATTCAAAAAATGACTGGTGCCCATCATTACTTCTTGCATCACATCCACTATACCTGGTAACCCACTCTACAAAGAAGGATGTCAGCTCTCCCTGACTCTGTAGGTCACCATTAGGCCTCTAGTGGTCGGGGCCCTTGCTACACTAGGAAGGCTGTCCACAAGGTTTAGGAGTGTGTCTATGGGAATGTTTGACCATTCTTCCAGAAGCGCATTTGTGAGGTCAGGCACTGATGTGGACCAGAAGGCCTGGTTCGCAGTCTCCGCTCTAATTCATCCCAAAGGTTTTCGATCAGGTTGAGGTCAGGACTCTGTGCAGGCCAGTCAAGTTCGTCCACCCCAAACTCGCTCATCCATGTCTTTATGGACCTTGCTTTGTACACTGGCCTAAATAGTTTGGTGGAGGGGGGATTATGGTGTGGGGTTGTTTTTTAGGGGCTTAGCCTCTTAGTTCCAGTGAAGGGAACTCTTAAGACATTAGCATACCAAGACATTTTAGACAATTTGGGAACAGTTTGTGGATGGCCCCTTCCTGTTCCAACATGACTGCACACCAGTAATGTTGGAGTGCAAAATCTGGTGCAGCTGTGCATGGTAGCCAAACAGCTTCTAACGTCAGCTTGTTCAAAAAACCTGGAAGCCGATTGGTTTCTATGCAGAGCGGCACCAGATTTAGCATTCTCCAGTTTTAGTAAATTAACCCCTATATTTCATGCAAAGTCCACTTTAAAAAAATATATCTGATGCCCACTTTTAAAATATACTTTACCCCCCTCCTAGATTGTAAGCTCTAACAAGCAGGGCTCTCTGATTCCTCCCGTATTGAATTGTATTGTAACTGTAAAAGCGCTGCGCAAACTGTTGGCGCTATATAAATCCTGTATAATAATATAATAATATATTTCATGTTCAGCCCCTTTAAGATACTCTTTGACATTAAGTGTATCTAAAGAATAGTAAGGCTACTGTAACCTATTTTACTCATGTGACTAAACAACATAAATAAATAACAGAGGCTTATTTTTCCCACAGCTTATCTAGCCAAGGAAAGGGCAACAGTAAACTTCTTAATCCTCTGCCACGTTGCAAAGTATTTTTGTCATGCTCAGTTCCACGTTAAAGAGACCTAGTTTCGGTCAGACAGGAACCTTACTCTGTTGCTATTGGTAGGAGCAGGTTCTGCCACATTCCACCAGTCTTCAGGTCACTATAGCTACACCCAAGCACTTCTACGTAACATTAACTCTTGTGTGACCAGACGGTATAGTTACTAAACTCAGCCTACCTGTTCAGCAGCGGCATTAGATCCTCAGCGTTCTCCTATGGAGTGTTCTTTAACTAAGTTATTACAGCCAGAAGGGAGGCACAGCATACATTTTACCAATGTTCACCACTTGCTTACTGGGCACTTATACCCCCTTCTTGCCCAGGCCAATTTTCAGCTTTCAGCTCTGTCACAATTTGAATGAAAATTGCACTGTCATGCAAAACTTTACCCAAACTACAATTTTATCATTTTTTTTCGCACAAATAGAGCCTGCTTTTGGTGATATTTAATTCTCACTGGGTTTTGTATTTTTTGATATAGAAACAAAAAAAGACCAAAAGTTTGAAAAAAAAAACTGATAGGTGGCACTGATAAGCGGCACTGAATGGCACGGAGAGATGGCCCTGATAGGCAACACTGATAGGTGGCACTGATGGGCACTGATAGGCACTGGTAGATGGCACTGATAGGCAGCACTGACAGGTGACACCAATGATGAGGCACTGATGGACATTGACAGGTGACACTGTTGGGCACTGATTAGCAGCACTGTTGGGCACTTATAGGTGGCACTGGTGGGCACTGATAGGTGCCACTGGTGGGAACTGAGAAGGGGCACTGTTTTGCACTGATTTGGGTGCTAAAGCGACCGATGTCCCTGTAACAGAAGCCGGTTACCGGCTTCTGTCTTCTCTCCTCACGCTGATTGTGAGGAGAAAAAAAGCCTATAACCGGCTTCTGTTTTCTTTCCTGAACAGCTGTCATTGGCTGGCAGCTGATCATGTGGTAAAGAGCCACGATGTGATTGGCCCTTTACCCTGCTCTGTGATCAGCCGAGCCCAAAGGACTCGATGATCACAGAGCATGCCGTGAGCAGCAAGATTACAGGAAGATGTCTATTGGTGCCCTCCTGGCACTGGAAGCCCACGCTGTAGCGATCTTTCAGCTATAGCGCAGGTGGTTAATGGGGCCTTTCATACGTGCTGAAAAAATTATAGGTGCATCCGATCAGAAGCTCCAGGTAAGCCTATGCTTATGGAGCTTCTGAAATAATTAGCTGTATCAAACCACAGAGTGGTCCTGTGGATACAGTAATAGTATAAAGTCCCATGTCCTATACATTTGGAATAACAAGAGAAAATGGGACTTGGACATTTTAGGCACAGTCAACAATTATTTAATACAAAAAATATTTTATTTTATAAACATAAAAAACAAACATGATCTCTAAAAACCACATTAATAGTTCAATACCGTTACTGTACAGAGCCAATAATAACTACAAGGAGACAAGGGGATGAATAACAATCATTCCATATTGTAGATGAATCCAAGAGTATGGTTCAAAGACAGATAGGCGGTGTAGTGATGTTCAATTAATTACAATTTGCTCTACATGTTGTGCGCTGATTGCGCTTCTTCAAGAGCATTAACATTGACTAACAAAAAATAGAAGAAGAGAACATATATAAATCTAATACATAAAACTACAAAACAAATCAATAACATATACATATAATGAGCTAGAATATCTATAACCCAGACGGTCATTAACCAAACGTCTCTGTTGCGGGCAAGAAGGCAACAAACCAAGTTACTATGGGGGTGTATAAAATATGATACATCTTATAAAAATATGTAATTAGCGATAAAGGTCAAGACATACTGCCTAGATACAGTCAATAAAATGCACTCAATAAAATGCCCTACGCCTAAGGGCTCTCACAACAGGTGAGTATCAATCTGAGAGTTGTCAAGATCCCACAAGATGTTTAATTTAGATGGTAATCAAAACCAAAAATATATACTTACTGGGTAATGTGGAATAATTGAACGAATATAATTATAAAAACAAAAACGGTATAGCAGAAACGGAGGTACAACAGACCGCAGGATGAAAAGGTTGCGGGGCTGTAATCCTGTAGACGGAGGAAAAATAGTAACCAAAAACGGGGGGTTTGCCTAGAATGGAACATATAATAAGAGGGTAATTAGCCAACTCTAAAAAAGATCCTTACTATAATAAAAATTATTATATACACAAATATAGTAACCCTCACCAGACTGGAAAAAGTGGCAAAAATAAGTGCTAGAAGTCAAAAATGGGCCAAGAGACAGTTGTATTGATGAAAAAACACTTGGATTACCATGAATACCCAATAGCATGATAGACTGATGTCTCAGTCTGGTCCCATATACTGGTAGATGACCAGCAAATCAGTTCCTATATGGTAAAACCCATAGCAATGTAGAAAAAACAGGGAGTCATAACATGCCTCGAGGAAAATATTTGTGAGGGATGCTAGAGTACAACGCCTCAACATCCAGTGTCACGAGCAGGGCATCGGGAGGGACGACCATACCCTCAATAGTCTTCAAAAGGTCAAGTGTGTCTCTGGTGTAAAACGGTAATCCTAGAACATGGGGCATGAGAATGGAGTCAACTAACCGACTGCCATTCTCGGTAAGAGACCCAATACCAGAGACTATAGGTCTACCTGGAGGTGATAACGGATGTTTATGTATTTTAGGTAGGGCGTAGAATGTTGCTTCCCTAGGATTACGTATATTTAAATAGTTATATACATCCTCTTTGGCCTCTTACCTATATTTAAATAGTTATATACATCCACTTTGGCCTCTTTGATGGGCAGAGCCAACGTTAGAATTCAACAATTCAATTTTAAACCTGGCAGCGTGTGGGGCATTAATCCGTCTATACCAGTCTTTATTACATAATATGTTCATGACCATTTGTTCATAGTTTTTTTTAGTCATTAGGACAATGTTTCCTTCTTTGTCCGCCACCTTGATTTCAAGGTCGGGGTGGTTCTGTAAACGCAAAATGGCTTGTGCTTGTGAAGGAGTAAAATTATTTGGTTTGGAAATAACGTCCATGCGTTTAATGTCATTGACTGTGCCCATCAAAAAGGCCCAAATATTAGGGTTTGTCATAAGCTCAGGAAACCGTTGAGATTTAGGTTTGAATTTAGCTGTAACAGAAGGAGCAGGTAAATGGCAAACTCGAGTTGTCTGGCTAGTAGTATAATCAGTGGGGTCATTTTCGTCTAGTAGCAACATCAGATCACAGAGGGCTCGAAAGTCCTCCAAAGTATACTGTTTGATCTGTTCTGATATATGTTTGTAGCGCTGGCTCCTGACGAGCATACGCTATGTATTTTTGAAAGGTAATATTCCTGAAACCACAGTTGGGTTTTAGGGCTAATTTTGCTAAATTATGATTTCAGTATCAGTCTAGCTGGATAGCACCGAGTTCTACTTGGCCGCAGGTGTCGCTGCCACTGCCAGCAAGTATGAGAACGCAGTTTAGCTGGGTGTATTGGATACCATTCTTTCTCTCGGAACCAGCCCAGTGGGAGTGTTTATCCTGCTGTGCAGTCTGGGAGGGGGTATTTAAGGTACTGAGATCACGTGTTTTGGTTGTTCCATTCCGGTCCAGAAGATATCTTCTGTCTGTTTGGTCCTGGTCCTCCTGACCAGCCCTCATGGCCCTCCTGGCCTGGGGTGCGGATCCATGCGATTCCAAGTCTCGGGGCTTGATAGCCTGAGGCGAAGCAACTGCAGGGACAGGCCTGAATGGATATCGGGGTCTACTGATTCAAGAGTGGTCCGGTGCCGTCTCATCTAAGGAGAGGCCCAGTAACTGGAAGAGCATCCAGGGGAGGATTCCTTAGGAGAAGGCTATGCGCAAGGCTAGTTTATCTGAAGGGGCCTGGAGGCTCAGTTGAAGGACACTTTATGGATCTACACTCATACGGTATCGCCGGACCGGCTGAGAGATACTGGTACCGTATGAT
>CM053033.1:193295703-193312413 GCA_028564925.1 Lithobates sylvaticus | reverse complement strand
GAATGGATGGATGAATGAACACAGTGAGTGATCTGTACCAATTACCTAGCCTATTCCCATTCATTCACACTCCTGGAAGTGACCTCCTCACCTTGGTTGTCGGTTGCGGCCTGCGTTCCACCTGCAGGAAGTGTTGGTACACTTCGGATCCAGCCTGCCACACATTCACCGCTGCCATCCAGGATATGAAACCGATCATCCTTATGGACATCTGGCATTATATGCCTCTATGCTGATTGCATCTGTACCTCTGTGAGTACCCTGTTGTCAGACTTTTATTAAAATCCAGAATATACTGCACTTAGAGTGGCACTTTTTGCTTTATCCACATCTGTACCAATCACGCCTGTGTTCATTCTTAAAGCGGAGTTCCACCCAAAAGTGGAACTTCTGCTTTAAGGAGTCCTAACCCCCTGGCATGCCATATTTTTCTTTGGGGGGGAGTGGGTACCTAGTTTTGACAGGTACCCAGCTCCCACTTCCGCCCGCACTGCCTTCTCTCCCTCCCTCACCTGTGACATGTCCCAGAAGATTGCTTGGAAATTCAGGACAGCACAGCGCGCACCCGGCTGTGAGGCCACAAGCTGTCACAGCCGAATGCCCACACTAGTGATGCCGGCGCAGAGGAGAGACGGGGGAGAAAATCGAGGCTTCGGGCGGCCGCATCACTGGACTGTGAAATAGGTGAGTGTGTGTTTATTAAAAGTCAGCAGCTACACCTTTTTGTAGCTGCTGACTTTTAATAAACTGAAAAACGAGTGGAACTCCGCTTTGACTGAAGCATAGTAGACTGTGTTTACTATGCTTCAGTTTGTGAATGAACAGGATGCCGCTCAGCACAAAGTACTTCCCATTCGTTCACTGTTAAGTGCAGCTGAGGCTCAGAGAAAGGGATTGTGAAAACTCTGTACTCAGTTATCTTTTCTCTGTTTAGACCCTTGAGAAATAATATAATAGAAATTCATATTGTAAAAAATAATTACAGAAAAAAATATGGAAAATAAAAATAAAAATACTGACACAATCTACTGCCCTATTGACACCAATCTCTGCTCTCCTGATATACACACATGTGTGTTTGTGCTCTGGGATGCAAACCTAAATGAAATAGGCTGCGCACACCAGTGGTCTAAACATTTATTTTTTTAAAGTGTCAGACGGACAGTTTTTTTACAGCAATTCCTGGCTGTAATTTTGATATTTGGGAATTGTCGACAAGTGCAAGTTGGGCAGCCTGCCGGAAGTACAGGGCCTACTATATACGCCCCGATCATTTTGGCAAAGTTTCTTTGGGTGTGTGTCATTGGTGTGTGCAGCCTGTTGCATTAGGGTGTACACACCAGAGCACAATCACACATTTGTGTATATCAGCAGAGCAATGGACTGTGTCAGTAGAGCAAAGATTGGTGTTAGTAGGGCAGTGGACGATGTCAGTAGTTTTTTTATTTTTATTATTTTTTGCAATTTTCTTTTTTTAATTATTTTTTACAATATTATTTTTTATTATTATTATTTTAGGAGCCCCGTTATGGGTTTTGGTCAAATATCAAGGGTCTAAACAGACCCCTGATGTCTCACTTTTGAGATAGAAAGAAACTGAGGACAGAGATTCCCCAGTCCCTTTCTCTGTAGCCTGCAGTAAACATAGTTTACTATGCTTCAGTTAAGAATGAAGACAGGAGCGATCAGTACAGATCACTTGCTGTGTTCATTTAGAAAAGGAAGAGGAGGGGAGAGGAGGGAAGCTGGCAGCACTGCAGGGGGAGAGAGGAAGCAGGGGGAGTCAGCACCACACAGGATGATTAAGGTGTGCCCAGGCACACCCAGCACACCCTGTGCGCACGCCTATGGCATTTGTTGTACACTCAGTGTCCACAACTGGTTAATTCAAGAGGATTTAAACAAAGGTTGAAAGTTTACTTCTGGTTTATTTAGTATTTAAATTAACTAGAGTGCAAATTATTCCTATTTCAGTAGATATGTATTTTTAACAATAAAATGCTTTTTATTCAAACCAAGTCTTTTAAACCCCTTCTTTATCCTTTGTAATGCTCTTGGTAAAAATAGAAGAAGTCTTGAACCGACACAACAGAAAAACAGAAAAAGAACTGGTGCTTGACAGGTTTGAGGGTAACATTGTATTGTATTATTCGCAGCTGTTATATAGTTCATTCCAACGTTTAAAAATACTTCATGTGAGAATTGGGCCATCCTTCACAATTATAGTTACAAAATTCTGCAAACCAAGTGAGACAAAGAAAGATCACATAGAAAACACAGCTGCCAAGCATGGTTGCCAAATGCCCAGTGTTCATTTCTCTGTTCTTCATGAGCAGACAAAAGGAGAATAAGCCTGCAAAAGCCCCCTAAACACTCCCAACCACGTTATACTTAGTTGCCAACATTTTGAAAGTAGTTTGCAGGCGCACTTTGCTAGTTTGCAGGAGCACTTTGCTAGTTAGCGTCTATCCTGTGCTACATATCGCTTGAAAGACCCAAATTGCTATACAGTATGTCCAGTTATTCTATTTAAGGCTCGATTCACATCTATGCATTTTGCTTTTGAGCGTTTTTGCAGTGCTTTTTGCGTTGCTGGCCCTTTTTAGGACACGCGTTTTTACCGTGATTTTGCGTTTTGCATTTTTGTATTTTTTTCTTTTTTTTTAACACTGCGGTTGCTTAGCAACCAGCTAGATACAGTGTAAAAAAAAAAACGCTAATCGCGGCAAAATTGCGGTAAAAACTCGGCACTTGCGTTTTGGATGCGGGTCCATTGACTTCTATTACATGCAAAACACTGCATTTTGCATGAAAAAAAGTCCCCAACCCTTTCCAAAAATGCAGAGGCACAAAAATGCATGGATGTGAACAGGTTCCATAGGAACCCATGTTAAAAAATTTCTACCCAAATGACCCTGATCAAAAGTTTACATACCCTGGTGATTTTGGCCTGATAACATGCACACAAGTTGACACAAAAGGGGTTTGAATGGCTATTAAAGGTAAAGATCCTCACCTGTGATCTGTTTTCTTGTAATTAGTGTGTGTGTATAAAAGGTCAATGAGTTTCTGGACTCCTGACAGACCCTTGCATCTTTCATCCAGTGCTGCACTGACGTTTCTGGATTCTGAGTCATGGGGGAAAGCAAAAGAATTGTCAAATTATCTGCGGGTAAATGTAGTTGAACTGTATAAAACAGGAAAGAGATATAAAAAGATATCCAAGGAATTGAGAATACCAATTAGCAGTGTTCAAACTATAATCAAAAGTGGAAAATTAAGGGTTCTGTTGCAACCAAACCACGGTCAGGTAGACCAACAAAAATTTCAGCCACAACTGCCAGGAAAATTGTTCGGGATGCAAAAAAAACCCCACAAATACCTTCAGGTGAAATACAGGACTCTCTAAAAACATGTGGTGTGGCTGTTTCAAGATGCACAATAAGGAGGCACTTGAAGAAAGATGGGCTGCATGGTCAAGTCGCCAGAAGAAAGCCATTACTATGCAAATGCCACAAAGTATCCCACTTACAATACGCCAAACAGCACAGAGACAAGCCTCAAACATTCTGGCACAAAGTCATTTGGAGTGATGAGACCAAAATTTTACTTTTTGGCCACAACCATAAACACTACATTTGGAGAGGAGTCAACAAGGCCTCTGATGAAACACCATTCCTACTGTGAAACACGGAGGTGGATCGCTGATGTTTTGGGGATGTGTGAGCTACAAAGACACAGGAAATTTGGTCAAAATTGTTGGCAAGATGAATGCAGTATGTTATCAAAAAATACTGGAGGAACATTTACATTCATCAGCCAGGAAGCTGCGCATGGGACGTACTTGGACATTCCAACACTACAATGATCCAAAACGCAAGGCCAAGTCGACCTGTCATTGGCTACAGCAGAATAAAGTGAAGCTTCTGGAGTGGCCATCTCAGTCTCCTGACCTCAATATCATTGAGCCACTCTGGGGAGATCTCAAATGTGCAGTTCATGCAAGACAGCCCAAGAATTTACAGGAACTGTAGGCTTATTGCCAAGAGGAATGGGCAGCTTTACCATCTGAGAAGATAAAGAGCCTCATCCACAAATACCACAAAAGACTTCAAGCTGTCATTGATGTTAAAGGGGGCAATACACGTTATTAAGAACTGGGGTATGTAAACTTTTGATCAGGGTCATTTGGGTAGTTTCTGTTGCTATTATGATTTAAAAAGAGTAAAAACAGTTGATTGATAATAAATGGCTTCAGCCAAACACTAACCATGAGTGAAACAAAAGTTTTCATGTATATCATTCTCTGAAAAATGGCCAAGAAATCATAAATTCTGCCAGTGTATGTAAACTTATGAGCACAACTGTAAATATACACTGGTTAGCCATAACTTTAAGATCACTGGCAGGTAAAGTGGATAACATTGATGATCTCATTACAATGTCTTCTGAAAGTGGGTGGGATATATTAGGCAGCAAGTGATCATGTTGTCCATGAAGTTAACATGTTGAAAGCAGAAAAAAATGGGCATCACAGTTTGTTGTGTATGGGGGTGCATAGCTGCAAATCAATCAGGGTGCCCATGCTGACCCATGTCCACAGCCCAAATTGCCTACAATGGATGTGAGCATCAGGACTGGAGCAATGGAAGAAGGCGGTCTGGTCTCATGAATCACGTTTTTCTTTTACATCATGTGGATGGCCGAGTGTGTGCGCTTCACTTACCTGGGGAAGAGATGGCACAAGGTTGCAGTATGGGAAGAAGACAAGCCAGCAGAGACATGGTGATACTTTGGGCAATGTTCTGCTGGGGAACCTTTGGTCCTGCCATTCATATGGATGTTACTTGACACATGCCACCTACCTAAACATTGTTGCTGACTAAGTATACCCCTTCATGGAAGTGGTATTCCCTGATGGCAGTAGCCTCTTTCAGTAGGATAATGCACCCTGCCACACTGCAAAAATGGTTCAAAAATAGTTTGAGGAACACAACAATGAGTTTGAGATGTTGAATGGCCTCCAAATTCTCCAGATCTCAATCCAATTGAGCATCTGTGGTATTTGCTGGAAAGTCCAATCCATGGAGGCCCCCACCTCGCAACTTACAGGACATAAAGGGATTGATTGGTGCCAGATACCACAGCATACCTTCAGAGATCTAGTGGCATTCATGCCATGAGGGGTCAGGGCTGTTTTGGTGGCAAAAGGGGATCTACTCAATAATAAGTAGGTCAATATAATGTTATGGCTAATTGGTGTATATCCCTCAATAGCCTCAAAGGATACAAATCCACTTTGTGTACCAAATGCCTTTAAAACCATATATATTACCTTGTAAACGTAGCAGTGACATTATCATTGTACTGTACATAGCCTGTGCAGAAAGCAAAGCTGTGGAAGGGACCCAACAGCTCCACCCATTACAGGCAGCCTGCAGAAAACTACAGAAGGGGGTGGATACAAGACCAGTCACTCTGCACAAGGAGAGAAAGCAGCAGTGACTGGTCTTCATTACAGGAAGCTCCTGCACAGAGGGAAAGTGTCACACTGGATTACTGCACAGATCTGGAAGAAATAGACAAAGCACACCAAGATTCAATCAAAAATACACATGACTCTTGATTTACTTATCCCAGAGTTCAGCTTTATTTTTAATTAACTGCGGTATTCATGCATGTGGAAGAGGTCAACAAGTCCCTAGCTCTTCTGAATTGTAACTTGACAGCTCTCTGTCAAGAGACACGATCGGAAAAAGTCAGATCCATGGCTCCATGTAAATATGCATATCTGATTACCAGAAGGCCTCTGGGAATGTTGTAAAATATTGTAGTAGCCTGCACTACATACAGTGAGAGCCGTGATCTTCTAGGTTCTGTGTGAGCAGCTTGCCCTCTGCCACTCACTCGGCACCTTTGCCATTCATTTAAAGTCTTGTATTTTGCCAATGAGCACAATGTGTTCTCTCATTGCATAAGGTAGGGATCGTGATGTTAACACTCCTCCTCTCCAACTCGTCCAATCAGTACCTTGTATTAATTACAGAAACAAAATGCATTCTATGAATGGTGGCGGTACTGACTGTAAATTCTCCCATCCCCGTGGTTGGGGTGCAGAGAGGAAGCCTATTGCCAAGAACCCAGCAGGACCAAGATCAGACGATCGGAGGTCTGATATACTATAGTTTAGACTACTACCGTGATTTTTAGTTTTCCCAGCAGCTCTCCAGATATCAGATAAGGATACTTATGGATATTTATCCAAGCTGGCCCAATGCAAGTATGCAAAAATATAATTCCTGGAGTTCCACTTTAAATTACCTCTATTGGTCCTCTGGCTGAAGTAACTTAAAGCGGAGGGCCACCCTAAAATAAAAAATTGCATTAATATTCTTTTTTTTTTTAAATAATAAAAAAAATGTGAATTTTTTTTTTTTTAACTTACCAGAAACCCCTGTTGCAAGGCAGTCTTCCTAATCTGCCTTTTCCTATTCCGTGGCGCTTCCTCCTCTTCGGCGAGCGGTCCCGTTGCCTTCTGGGACATGTGTGTGTCCCAGAAAAAAACGGGGCAATTCACAAAGCGACGCAAGGCTCCACTGCCTGTTTCACTTCATTAAGATGGCGGCGCCAGCAGCCGATCCGATGGACAGATCGGCCTTGGGGGGACCAACATCGCGGGCTCGCTGGGCAGGTAAGTGTCCTATTTAAAGTCAGCAGCTACAGTGTTTGTAGCTGCTGACTTTTAAAAAAAAAGGCCGGAACACCCCTTTAATTAGAGACCAGGGTTTCTGTGATTTACTTTCACTATCACTGGGACAGAAAGTGAAGCATGATCTAAATTTGTTACAGTTCATTCTCAAAGAAGATAAGAGTGAAAATCCCCCAATAGGGACACCGGTCCACATGACAGAAGTATGAGATTTCCCCTCGGTTTGAGGATCTTTCCTCTCACTTCCTGGTGTGACTCTTGCACAAACAACTATAGGAACCTGGCAGAGGTTCTAATGCTTCCCAACACTATCCAAAACTTTTTTAGCCGTAGTTTTCCTTTATCGACCTCAATATGTTAGTAAATTATATATTAAAATGTCTTACTCGTAAAGAAATAACTTACCTTTGCATTCCATTGAATCATTTCTTTGCTCATCATTGTGGCTGGGAGTTCTTTGCATGAATAGGCTGTCAGTGACACTTTGAATAGGCCTTTTATAGTTCTCACAGACCGCACCATTCTCTGGATTAAGGTTTGGAACATGTGGTTTCATGTTTTGAATTCTTTTTATTTCATGAACAACTGCCCTACAGGCTATACTCGGATTCCCTCTAAATATTAAAACTCTCAACTAGTAACTGGGATAAAAAACAACTCTCTAAGTCAGACTTTCTAAACCTTTTTTTACCCTAGAGGAACCCTTGAAGTAATTTCCAGGTCTCAGGGAACCCCTGCTAAAACCAATACTTTAAGGGTCAATAGGAAAAATTACTCTTACATTGGTGGTCATTTGGCCTTAGGTGAATAGTCTGCCTTACATTAGTGGTCAAAAAGCCACCCTTCCAGATAGATAAAAAGAACAGTGGTGTAATGCTGCTGATTGACATTCCTATGCAGGCACCATCAACTGGGAGGTCAAACATCCACAGATCAAGGAACCCCCAACAAGCTCTGGAGAAATCCTAAAGTTTCATGGAGTCCCAATTGAGAATGGTTGCGCTAAGGTTTTTCTACTATGGCCCAGGTCGAGACCTTCTAACTTCTTATCTTGTCAGAAACCATGAAAACAGGCCGAGACAGAAATACAGCTAAATCACACTTGTTTAATAATAAAACTAAAAAGAACAAACGTAGTAAAACATGTCAGCCAAGCCAGAAGTCAGGGATCAATCTAGTGGAACAGCAAGCAAGATCTGGAGTCAGAAGGGATGTCAGCAAAGCAAGTCTTGAACAGGATTGCAGGAGAAGTGTCTGTGATGTTGACCAAGGCGAAGGCAGAGAACCTCTGGGCTGGACGGCTTATGTAGGCAGGACTGACGAGCAGGATATCATCAACAGCTGAGTAACTGTGGAGAGATAGGAGCTGGAAATTAGCCGACAGCTGAGCTGCCAGCTCAGAGAAGAAAGGGCTGAGACCAGCCCTGACACATCTATTCTTTATAGTCCCAGAGAATCTGTGGCTGAAAGCATTAATGGAGGTCCTATATTTCCTGTATATTGTAAGGAGGACTATTCTGGCAGAAATTACCTTTGTTCTAGCTCTAGTAGTAGGTAGCTTGTACTCTGGCATCTGTTCTTTGAGAAACTGCCTCTGTTTTAGTTCTAGTAGTAGGTAGCCTGTACTCTGGCATCTGCTCTTGGAGAAATTACCTGTGTTTTAGTTCTAGTAGTAGGTAGCTTGTACTCTGACGTGTGTTCTGGCAGAAATTGCCTCTGCTTTAATTGTAGTGGTAGGTAGCCTGTATTCTGACATCTGCTCTGGCAGACATGGTCACTGTTCTAGCTCTAGTAGTAAGTAGCTTGTACTCTTAAATGTGTTCTGGCAGAAATGGCCTATGTTCTAGCTCTAGTAGCAAGTGACCAGTACTTCAATGTCTGTTCTGGCAGAAACTCTAGTAGTAGGTAGCCTGTACGCTACGTCTGTTCTTGCAGAAAGGCCTCTATTCAAGCTCTAGTAATAGGTAACCTGTACCAGAGTACATCTGTTCTTGCAGGAATGGCCTCTGTTCTAGCTCTAGTAGTAGGTAGCTTATACTCCGACATCTGTTCTGACAGACCCATGATAAATTTTGTGTGCCGCTCAGTCAGCATGGGGAGTAAAACGAGTAGCTTCGCATCCATTGCAGAAATCTAGGCGAGGGATGGAGCTTGTCTCAGCTCCTGTGATCACGAATGCTACGTACACATTCCGCCAGCAAAAGTCCGATGAGAGCTTTTGGTCGGAAAATGCGACCGTGTGTATGCTCCATCGGACTTTTGCTGGCGGAATTCCAGCCAGCAAAAGATTGAGAGCAGGTTCTCAATTTTTCGGTTGGAAAAAGTTTCGATCGGAAATTCTGATCGTCTTTACCAATTCCGATGTGCAAAATTCCTACGCATACTCGGAAACAATTCGACGCATGCTCGGAAGCATTGAACTTCATTTTCTTGGCTCGTCGTAGTTTTGTACGTCACCGCGTTCTTGAGGGTTGAAAGTTTAGTGAACTTTTGTGTGACCGTGTGTATGCCAAGCCAAGCTTGAGCGGAATTCCGTCGGAAAAACCATCCATCGTGTGTATGCGGCATTAGGGGAAAAAAGGAATAAATCCCTAATGCTGCACATTTACGGAGTCCCGTAGTGATGGTGGTGAGAGTGGCAACCTTAGCCTGGGCTCCTGCCAGGCCATGTTTCCAATGCATTTCGCTCTGCCCCCACCCTGCTTAGTCATATCTTCCTCATTTCCTATCTGTTCTGGCTGAAATGGCCTCTGTTCTTGTTATAGTAGTATGTAGCCTGTACTCCAACATCTGTTCTGGCAGAAATTCTCTATGTTCTTGCTCTAGTAGTAGGTAGCCTGTACTTTGACACCTTTTATGGCAGAAATGGTATGTAGTCTGTAATTTGATTTATTTTCTGGCAGAAATGGCCTCTGTTCTAACTCTAGTTGTAGGTAGCCTGTACTTTGACATCAGTTCTGGCAGAAATGGCCTTTGTTCTAGCTCTAGTAGTAAGTAGCCTGTACTCAGGAAGAAATTGCCTCTGTTCTATCTCTAGTAGTAGGTAGCTTGTACTATGACATCTTTTAAGGCAGAAACAGCCTCTGTCTAGTGCAAGATAGTCTTTACGCCAACATTTAATCTGGTGAAATTACCTCTGTTCTCAGCTCTAGTAGTAAGTTGCCTCTACGGTCACATCTGTTCTGGCAGAAAGAAAAATGTATAGAACGGCAATTTTCTGCAATTTGGTGTGCCACATCCAGTATTTGAGAACAAGAAAAAAAAAACAATGGTGGACTTTAAAGGCACGTACAATGAGTAAAAATATAGAATATAAAGACATTTTATTAATTATAAATGTCATAAAAACATATATAACAGAGAAATGTAATAAACACCATGGTTATTGATCTATAAACAGTACAATAGTCTATAATGCTTTAAACCCTGCGCGTTTCGGAGCGCCCACGTCTCCTTCCTCGGGGTGAGCAAAAAGCATTTCCATTTTAAGAAAGAAATAACAAATATTAGAACATAAGAACAATTATATATATCCACATATAGTGTGCGAGTTTCTACATATTGCACTTATGTATTTAGGGTAGAGTGTTGAACAGACATTCCATGTTGTTTATAATTAAAAACAGCAGAACAAGACAGGCATGTCGAATGGTTTCTTAACCTCAAAAGCTCCCAAGGTAATTGGTATCTACGCCGAAACACTATAAGGTGTTATGCTTCGGGTGATAAAGGGCCCACCATTCCCCTGACCCCACCAATTGGGCATGAAAAAGACCAGAGGAAACACTGGGACAAAGCAATCGGTCCTGTAAATCATAAAAAAGGGGAGTATGTATTAATTTTTTTAGAAAAAATAAATTAATTTTTTTTATGAAATTTTATATATTGATTTAATGATAGTAGCATGCATACAGTGGGGATCGAAAGTTTGGGCACCCCAGGTAAAAATGTGTATTAATGTGCATAACGAAGCCAAGGAAAGATGGAAAAAATCTCCAAACTTTTGCAGACGCCATTTTTTTGTTTTCTGTAATTTTGAAAGTGTATGATGGAAATAAAATCTAACTTTTTTTGACATATTATAAGAATGTCTAATCTGTAATTCGATTTTATATATTAATTTAATGATAGTAGCATGCATATATACCTGAAGATGGTAATTGAAGTGAGATACACAGCGTGATGTGGGTTTTGATAGATGGTAACTAATAGTAGCTATAATGAAAGATATAGATTTATTAAATTCAGATATCTGGATATTACTTCCAACAATAAAAGAAGATGATTTTGTATAGAACATAATTACTGGTGTTTAATAACAAAGAGTAACTCAGTATTCTAATTTATTTTTAGAAAAAAATTTTAATTATTGAAAAAATTAGTATTTTTATACAGTAATTATTATGCTGAATGACAGTCAGCAACTGATAGAAACTTTTATATGTAGAAACATTTTTAAACAGGTTTGCAATTATTGTGCTGAATAGCAATCAGCAACTGATAGAGACTTTTATGTGTGAACACATTTTTAAAACAGGTTTATAGATACAAGTATAGTCAATATAGAAGGGTCTATGTGGTGCTGGATAAATGTAGCAAGCTGCATTACCTTTAGAGCGCAACAAGCGCGATCTGACAGTCTGTCTCTGCATCCGACAGTCAAATGCTGTGGATGGCGGGCAGACATTGATAGTGCTCTTAAATACCCCTCCCTCTCCAATCAGCCGGTGCAATAGATTGCAACAGCTGCTGGAGAGGGAGGAGATAATGACCGGCCGCATAATTGTTCCCTGAGCGAGCTGCATGTGGCTCCGTTCCCAACGCACATGTGCAAATACATGCACGTCGGAACAGGGCCGCGCCCACCACACCCGCCGACACGACAAGCCTCCCCAGTGGAATGTCCACTGGGGTTGCAAGATGGAGGGCCGTCATAGATGGAAATGACTGTACCCTCCTAATGCGCCGCCGCGGGTTACATAGCTCGGGCGGCTTTGTGTGCCGGGCAATCCTCGCATCTGCCCAAGCAAGCGGGAAAATTAAATGTGGGCCTGGAGATTTATGTTAGATCATAATTATACCAAATATAAGGTGACCATAGTTCTAAGCTGTAACCTTAAATACCTTGTGAGAATACCTGTTCTGGCAGAAATTACCTCTAGTAATGTGTAGCCTATGTAGCACTAACCCCCGAAGGAGCTGCTGGTTTTATTTGGGCTTACCGTTACCTCACCTGCTTGCTTCACCGTCTTGGGGATCCCGTGGAAAGTGGCCCAAAGAATGTTGAAACTGACACTGAATCCTCTTTTGGGTTATTTATTTAGAAAAGAAGACAAAGTCTCGTAATAAAGTGTAGAGGGCTAGGGGTGAGTTCAGGTACACAGCATTGAGGGTTCAAGTTCTCCTTAGTGATCTAAAAGACAATGGTTCCTCTTGATAGATCTAGCCACCACCAGATAATTCCCTCTCACTGGACCTAGCAGCCGGTGGGGTATTTAACACAGTCTCTGCCACAGACGTGTGAGTTTCAACTTTAGCGTTACTGAGCTATTTAAGAACAATTCCATACGATACCATAATCTTTCAGCCGAACCAGCGGTACAGTAGGCAATGTGAGCTGGGTTGCATCCTTCAACTAAGTCTCCAGGCTCCTCCAGAGAAGCCAGCCTTGCACACGGTCTTCCCCTGAGAGAGTCCTCCCCTGGATCCTCCAGTTGCTGGGCCTCTCCCCTCAAACGAGATGGCACCGGACCATCCCTGGATCAATGGGCTCCAAGATCCGATTGGGCCTATCCTCTCAGTTGCGTCACCTCGGGCCAGCCAGCCCGAGACACCCCAGGCCAGGAAGGACACGCGGCTGGGTCAGGACCCCCGGACCCAAACGTCAGAAAATCACTCCCCCGGTCACATGGTGTCCGTACCTTAAATACCACCCCCCAGAATGCACAGCAGGAGAACACTCCCACTGGGCTGGTCCTGAGAAATAAATGGCATTCAATGCATCCAGCTAGACTGCGTTTCTACTCTTGCCGGCGGTGACAGCGACACCTACGGTCAAGGAGAACCCAGTGCAACCCAGCTGGACTGGTACTGAAACCAGAAATTTGGAGAAATTATCCTGAAACCCAACTATGGCTTCAAAAAAATTAATTTTCAAAAACAATAGCGCCAGCGCTACACCTATATTCTGACATATGTTCTGGCAGAAATAGCGTCTGTTCTATCTCTAGTAGTGTGCAGCCTGTACTCTGACATACTGTATGTTCTGGCAGAAATGGCCTCTAAGTATCTTCTGGTTGGAGAACAGGAGAGCATTCTAATTTATTGTCTTTTACTTTCCATACGGTAATGGCAATATAGTCATCTCTATCATATGAGAATACAGTACATATTCAAAGTATTTATGGCCCTGGGGATAATCTACATGGACTATGCAAAGCAGTTAACATTGTGACATTTCTGCAATATACACTGTGTATTAATCTAAAGGTGATTTATGTCTAATCTGACTGCTTGTAACTACTAAATGTCTTAACCTAAACGACCTAGATTAAGGAATAAAGCTTGCAACCTGGTCCACATTGACTTTTTATTTTTTTTAAAGGATGTGATTTTTAGGATATTAATACTTGGAGATGTCTAAGATTAATATGTTATTGTTTCTTACTCAGACAATTGTATTTCCCAATATGGCCAATCATTGAAGACCAGTTCACAAGTGTATAGTAAGAAAAATAATGGCAAATACAGAGACAAATAGCTTTACCTTTAACTTCATGTGGCTTATCTGTTGCCTGATTATAGAATAATAATCTAATAACAGAAAGTGTGAAAGTATATTTAAAAAATGTGTACATTATTTGAGAAAAGAAGGACTTATCTCTAGTAATTTAAAATTCTCCCACTCTATCCATCATGCAAAGGTGTACCTGTAGCCATAGCAGCCCATAATATTGTTAAGGGGACCAGAGACAGGCGGAGCCTATATTGGAAAGTGAGTGTAAAATTGCTTACTCATGGGTTGAGGAGTGCATACTTCTCTGTCCGTTGTTGGCACATTAATCCTGCTTAAGAACCAGTTTAGTTTAGGCTGACTGCAAAGCTCCTCTCCTTTGGTACACAGAACTGGCTCAACACAAGAGCAATTGTTAAAGCGTAAGGCAACGCAAGGAGAAAACGCAATCTCTGAGCAGCCCTCCCTGACTCTTATTTAGATTGCCTGGTTACAATTTGTGATTACCGTATTTGATTTCAGTGGCCACCAGTGATAAGAAGTAGGAATAAGACCTCAAGAGGAGTACAATATAGGCTTCTCACCTCTGACCACCTGTGTTAAAGCATAAACAAACCCTAACTATTTACCGTATTTATCGGCGTATAACACGCACCCCAAGTTTAGGAGGGCATTTTAAGGAAAAAAAGTTTTAGGAGGGAAGTTTAAGGAAAAAAAACTTACATTTAAATGCCCATCAATGCAGCCTTATCAGTGTTCATCTGCAGCCTTATCCATCATTGCAGAATGATCAGCGTCATTTGCAGCTTGCCCAGCGCCGTTTGCAGCCTTTCCCAGTGTCTATTTGCAGCTTGCCAGTGTCATTTGCAGCTTGCCCGGCGCCGTTTGCAGCCTTGCCCAGTGTCATTTGCAGCTTGCCAGTGTCATTTACAGATTGCCCAGAGTCATTTGCAGCTTCCCAGTGTCATTTGCAGCTTCTCAATGTCATTTGCAGTTTTCCCATTGTCATTTGCAGCTTGCCCAGTGTCTTTTGCAGCCTTGCCCACGTTCAAATTTCCCGCCGCTGAGACAGACCGAGCGAGCGCCGCCGGAAAAGACAGAGCGCCGCCAAAAAAGACCGAGCGCCGCCGAAAAAGACCGAGCCTCCCTGCTGGGCGGGACTGTGAGCGGAGCCGAGCCGATCACACAGTACAGTCGGGTCGGTCTTTTTTGGCAGCGCTCGCTCCAGAAACAGCATGGAGGAGGGACTGCGAGCGGAGCCAAGCAGTCGGCTCGGTCTTTTTCGTCTTTAGCTTCCCTTGCGTCGTATTTGGTCCGTCGGACCAGCATACAGACGAACAGTTTTCCCGATAGAAATTGATTCCGTCGGAAAGATTTAAAGCATGTTCTATTTCTAGGTCCGTCTGAATTTTTTTAAGAAAAATGATAGGATTATCCGACACACGATCGGAATATCCGAAGGAATTATTCCGTCGGACCTTTACTGCCGGAAAGTCCAGTCGTGTGTATGCGGCATCAGTCTGCTTGTGTTTAGAATGTTGTACAGCAAGCTGTAATACCTTTTTTTTTTTTGCATCTTTCCTTTTTTATTCTCATTAAAACGATGATGATAATGGCCCCACTGCAAAATGATACAGACCTCACTCTACAATCTCTGCATAATGATAATAATGCATAATGTATCTTTGGGTGCAGATATGCAATTACCTATTTGTGTGTTTCCTGCAATCCCTTGCAACCAAATTAATTGGTATCAGGCCATTTATTTAAAAAATATATATTTATAGGATTATATGTGCAATATCATATTTCATGCGTGTAATTTAAGCAAAAAGTCTCCTTTGTGTAGATCAGCCTTTTTCAACCAGGGTGGCTTGAGGTTTCTTCTGGGGTGCCTTGGCAAAGTGCCTAAAATTTGCCCAAAAATTGTATACCGTACAAGCCAGGGTGTGGATAAAACCTGCCTTTTAGTTACACAAAGCCACATGTTTTCATTGTGCACAATTATAACCTTGTAGCTGCTGGCGTCCTAATGACCAATGACATCATTAGTTGATATTGATGCTGTCAGTCGCCTGTACAGCATCTTTTTATCCCCCTCCTTTGCCTTTCTCCATCAGTGTTGGGGTCACATTAGCTGAATGAGGGAGAAGAGAAACATTGGAATACTAGTCAGTACCAGATTGCAAAAGTGTATTTGCTTTGGAAGAATAAATCACCTCTAACGTTGGGTGTCCTACTTGTGATGCATTATGTAAAACTTTTAAAATCGTTTTTTCATTTTAGAATGGAGTGCTTCAAGACTGTCCATCATTTTTAAAGGGTGCCTTGACTGAAAAAAGGTTGAGAAGCACTTGTGTAAATATCCAAATGACCTGAGACTGCTGCTGGGTGCTGCCATCTTGATTGTGACTCAAGCGACACTCTATAGTATTCCACTCCACTTGATAGTATTCCCATTATGTAGAGAGGTCAAAAGAAGGGGTGGAGGAGCTGGGCCAGCACAGAGATTAATTAGACACTCCCAACAGAGAAGAGTGCTACAACGTGCATAGAGGGAGAAGGTGTTCTAGGGAACTGACTAGTTACATTTTCTAGCAAGTTCAAAGCCACATTGCAAGTTAATAAAAAATAAATTGGAAAGGAAAAACACTGAAAGTAAACATGTAAAATGCTTGATTTTTCCGTGCATTCACCTGCAATTCTTTAAGTTTGCAACAGGATCTCTTTTAGTTTTTTACAGCAGCTCTTGCCACATTATTCTGAGCTGTGCATTTCGCTTTCGTGGGCTTGTTCACACTATATGCAGTGGCTGATGTTCCTTCCGCACTTGATCAGCGCCAGTATCCGCAAGGGCACAAGAAGAACAATTGCTTACTGTGTGCCATGTTTACACTACAATCCTGCCTTTGGGCAGTTTGAAGTACTTTGCTTAAAAATGCAGATATGCTACATTTTTCTGGAGCCCACCTGAAGCGTTTCCGTAATGCATGAAATGTCACTTTGACATTTCAATAATGTTAAAGAAAAATTCCAGGTATGGATATTTTTACACTGGTCCAGCTTGGACAAAGTACCTGCAGGATCCCTCTAGACCAGTAGTCTCCAAACTGTGGCCCATGGGCCAGATGCAACCCTTTGCTTGCCTTCACCACCCCCTGGGTCACTATTCCTCCCACTGACACCAACAATGGAGGATCATTACTGCTACTGGCACCAATGATGGGGTACAATTCCTCCCATTGATAACAATGACTGGGCACTATTC
>CM053033.1:193150222-193295636 GCA_028564925.1 Lithobates sylvaticus | reverse complement strand
CCCCCATTGCCCCTACCTGCGGACGCCCATGGGCCCCTTCTCTAGAAGCTGAAAATCACTGTAGTAGACACTGCTGCATCATTAACCTCGACTAGCTTTTGAGTTCTTTGCCAAGCTGCTTCCCTGCGGCTTACGGAATACAGGAGGTTGACTGCTGGGCAGGGGTACCAATCAGAGAATGCTTTACATTTTATGAACGAATGCAAAGAGTTGCCTGATTGGATGAGGTGGAGAAGCGGGGCGGTGACATCACACTCTGCACTTTATTCAGTCAGAGAACACTTTACATTCATTGAGAAAATACAAAGCATTTTCTGAATGCTGCCCATGCCCAGCGGCAAACCTCCTGTGTTCAGTAAGCAGCAGGGCAGCTGCTCGGCACAGGATTTGGAAGCTAGTAAAGATCATTGGAGCAGGGGTGTTACTACAGTGAATTCCAGCTTCTAGAGCAGCCTTTCTCAACCTTTTCAACATAGAGGAACCCTTTCTCGTCTCAGGGAACCCCTGCTAAAATTGACTATATCTACAACTCATGATGCATTAGTGTGATGGTCAGTGAGAAGAATGCTCCTTACATTTGTGGTCATTGGGGAGAATTACCCCCTTACAGATAACTAGAAAGATCAATATCGTCAGTAGGAACTTACGTGAGAGGCAGAAATTGCTTGTTGCTCAAGGAACCCCTAGCAACATCTACAGGAACCCTAGGGTTCCATGGAATGCTGGTTGAGAAACCATATCAGTTTTATTTTTTTTATTTCAGGTACTTATATAGCGCTGTCAATTTATGCAGCATATGCGTTGTATATTCACATCAGTCCCTGCCCTCAAGGAGCTTACAATCTAAGGTTTCTACATAACGTTCATACATATACACAGTGGCGGCCACTCCATTAGGGGCGCAGGGGCCGCCACCCTAATCCAATGTGCCCCGTCCCTAATCTACATGCAGGGCACTGGACGCATATATTTCAGTGTTTTGTTTTTTTTGTTTGAAGCACGTGATTAACCACTTAAGGACCGAGCCTCTTTTTGAGATGTGTTGTTTACACGTTAAAAACATTTTTTTTTTTTTGCTAGAAAATTACTTAGAACACCCAAACATTATACATTTTTTTTCCTAACACCCTAGAGAATAAAATGGCGGTCGTTGCAATACTTTCTGTCACACCGTATTTGTGCAGCGGTCTTACAAGCGCACTTTTTTTGGAGAAAACTGTAAAGTTAGCCCAATTTTTTTTTATATTGTTGGGTTGGGTAAATTGATACCCAACATGTTACGCTTCAAAATTGCCCCCGCTGGTGAAATGGCGACAAACTTTTACCCTTAAAAATCTCTCTATGCGACGTTTAAAAAATTCTACAGGTTGCATGTTTTAAGTTATAGAGGAGCTCCATGGCTAGAATTATTGCTCTCGCTATACCGATCGCGGCAATACCTCATATGTGTGGTTTGAACACCGCTTTCATATGCGGACGCTACTCACGTATGCGTTTGCTTCTGCACGCGAGCTCGGCGGGACCAGGGGTGTTTAAAAAATAAATAAAATAAATGTCCTATTTATTTTACCTTTTATTTTTTATTTTTACACTTTGTGTCACTTTTATTCCTATTACAAGGAATGTAAACATCCCTTGTAATAGAAAAAAAGCATGACAGGACCTCTTAAATATGAGATCTGGGGTCAAAAAGACCTCAGATCTTATATTTACACTTAAATGCAATAAAAAAAATAAAAAACTAAAAAATAATAAATTGTAATTAAAACAATAAATAAAATGGCCCTTTAAGAGTTATGGGCGGAAGTGACGTTATGACGTTGCTTCCTCCCTGCATTTTTATGGAGACGAGTGGGGGCCATCTTACCCTCACTCGTCTCCATGCCCAGCAAAAGTGAAGATCCGATCGCCTCTGCTACTGCCGGCGGCTCCGGTAAGTGGCGGAGGGCACCGAAGCGTGGCGGGGGGGCCCCTTCCTGCCGCTGATGAAAGTGATCTTGCGGCGATTCGCCGCAGAGACCATTATCATCAGAAACCGGATCGCCGGCCGAACAAAAGGATACCTCAGCTAGCTAGCATCTGCTATAAGAACGATATTCCATTTCACAGTAAGGACGTATATCGGCGTGCGGCGGTCCGGAAAATGGTTAGAGCCTGAGGCTCTAATTGGCTAAAGAAAGGGTGGGCTTAGGGTGCAGAGCACTGGGGGGGTTTGACCGACCGAACGAACGGGGAGGGTGTCGGCTGGTTTGTTTGCCGCGCCCCCCCCCCACCAAAAAAAAATAATGCACCTGCCGCCATTGCATATACTGTACATACTAAGGCCAATTTAGACAGGAAACTCCAAGCAGATAGTGCCGTGGTTGGGATTCAAGAGCAGGGGTCTCCAGACTTTCTAAACAAAGGGCCAGTTTACTTTCCTTTAGACTTTAGAGGGGCCGGACTGTGACCAGCGGGAACAGAACATTTTCCTGGCTACAGTGGGAGTAAACAGTGCACCAGCTTTGGTATTAGGGGGAGGAATAGTGCCCCATTGTTGGTGTCAGTGGGAGAAATGATAGCTCATTGTTGATGTCAGTGGCAAGAATGATGCCCCATTTTTGGTGTCAGACGGCAGAATAGTGTATCATATCAGTGGGATGAATAGTGCCCCAAGGGCCGGATAAAGGCCACCACAGGGCCGCATCTGGCCCCCGGGGACGCAGTTTGGAGGCCCCTGTTCTAGAGGGATCCCACAAGTATGAAATATGTAGAGTTACATGGGTCCACGCTGGACCCATGTAACTTCATAAAAATATCTACAGTATATCTGGAATATTTCTGTGAAAAAAAAAAATAAGAAGAAAAAGTTACAGTCCCTTGCTTTGTAACAAAGCAAGGAACCCCGCCGCCAGCACACAACAGGCACCTAGCCGCACAATAAAACAGATTGTAAATAGGCCCTAAATATGTGAGAAGGTGGTGCCTGTAACCGAGGAACACCGGCTGTGGCTTTTTAGGTCGGTGTCACACTGCGGTTTGGGCTCATTGCGGGTGTACTCGTGTTTCTTGTGCGTTTAACCCGTGCTTCTCCATAGACTTTCTATTAGTGCACAAGTTTTTGGTGCACTTTCTGAAATGCACCAAAAGTCCTGCATCAAGGGGGGGAGGCGAATGGTAATATTATGCTAGTATAGTGCCACATCCAGTATTATAGAAAGAAAGAGAGGATTCCCCTAGATGGAATTTAAAAGCACATAGTAGTATCTGATAGAGGAGTATACAGAGCATTTATAGTATAAAAAGATTTTTATTAATGGTTAAACAACATCATTAAAAGTACATATAGAAGTGAAACAATGGTTGTCTACAAAATGTCGAATATTGTCACAGTGCTAGAAAACATATAGAATATCCTCCCTACACCCAACGCGTTTCGGAGTACAATTTTTGTCCTTCTTCAGGGGTATATGAAGAGGAGAATGTATATAGTGTTTAATAGCAAGGTAGTTTTCAACATTTCATTATGCAATGTTTAAAATATGAAGTAACACGAAGAGCTGTGTCAATAAGGTTGCTATTTCAAGGCATATAGGCATCCAAAAAGTCTCAAAAAGATTTAATGCTGTAACTGCTGTCCCCAAGAGAGAAATCTCTCACATTCGAAGGTGTGACAGACCTAGCCGGGACAGAGGCTGTTGGAGAGGACTGAATGCTAGCCTCTTGCCTTCGGATTATGGGCCCTGGATTTTAAGGGAACAATACTCTTTGCGAGGTGAATGAAAAATCCAGTCTGATCTGTACTAATCGGACTCAATCTTGTTTATATGTATACATATATTGTATATTGTCTCATTTTGTTGTGGACTCTTTGCTGTGATTCGTTTGGGGTGTGGCTGTATTCTATTGTTCTATTGTGGCTATCTGCCTCAAATATTATGGGATGTAAAGTGTCTTGGATAGTGCTGGTTTTGGACGGAGGATGCATGGACCAAGCTCTGTCTGAGGACAGAGGGTTCATCATACAAGGCAAGGGGGTGGCCAGAAGGATATACTGGGGCTCAAGATGGAAAGCCCTGAATATGGTAGATGCACACAAGCGGGGCAGGAGGGCCACAAAATATTAATAAAAAAATGGCAGCAACTTGAGAAGAGAGTAATCAGACATGCCAGCCGCACATCCCGACATCCAGCCGATAAGTAATGTCCTGCATCTTTGATGCGCTTTCAGAAAACCCAAAAAGAATGCCTAATCTAATACAAAGTCTATGGGAAACCGCAGGTTAACTGCATGAAAACCATGGGTAGACCTTGCCGAACCGCAGAGCGGCAGTGTGAAACCGGCCTGGCGAGGTCACTTATAAATCTATTCAAAAATAGAGATACCAGCAACTACTGGAACTCAGCTTGAAGGATATTCAGGTGAGGAAGATATATCAGGATAACAATTGGAGCCATTAGTCAGGTAAGTTGTGTCTCCCGATTGAATTTTTTTTATGTTAACTGGAGTGAACCTTTCGGTTATTCTGACTTTGATAAGGAAAACTATAAAGTTTCTCAGAACAGGAACACTGACCCAATGATTCCAGTCTGTAGAGCCTCTCTCCCTGCGGAGACCTGATCTCTTCCTGATTCTTGTGTTACCGGAGGGAGACAAAAAGAGAAAAAGGAACCTGGAGTGTTTTATTCATGAGCTATGGGACCTGTCACAATGCCACCACAATTCACTACACAGCCACCTTTCCAGAGAGAAACAATATCCCCTCGTACAAGGGCCCTATTATACATTATACAAGCTTGTACTTTTCCTAAACTGTCAACTTTAACATAAAAAGTAATAGTTTCAAGAAGAGATCTGCCAGACCCTACTTTGAAACTGGCATCCAAGAAATCCAAAATATATATAAGAAAATAAACGACAGTGCAATAAAACATTAGCTATGGCGTCACTGTGGCTATAACAGTCATACACATATGGAAATATAATTATTTTTTAAAAAGAAATAATTTAGGAATTGTGTTCGGTCACTTTTCTTCCTCAGGATCTGATAGCAGTGCAGATCTGAACCAGAAACAGACTTTATATATTATTACAGGTACTTATATAGCGCCACCAGTTTATTTAGTGCTTTACATATTCACCATATTGTCAAAAGTATTGGGACTCCTGCCTTTACACGCACATGAACTTTAATGGCATCCCAGTCTTATGCCCCGTACACACGATCGGATTTTCCGACAACAAATGTTGGATGTGAGCTTGTTGGCTGAAAGTCCGACTGTGTGTATGCTCCATCAAACATTTGTTTTCGGACTTTCCGCCAACAAATGTTGGCTAGCATGTTCTCAAATTTTTCGCCAACAAAACGTTGTTGTTGGAATTTCTAATCGTGTGTACACAAGTCTGTCAGACAAAAGTTCACGCATGCTCGGAAACAAGCAGAAGGAGCCGCACTGGCTATTGAACTTCCTTTTTCTCGGCTCATCGTACGTCTTGTACGTCACCACGTTCATAATTGTTGGCCAACATTTGTGTGACCGTGTGTATGCAAGACAAGTTGGAGCCAACAACCTTCGAACAAAATTCCATGGTTTTGTTGTCGGAAAATCCAATCGTGTGTACTGGGCATTAGTCTGTAGGGTTCAATATTGAGTTGACCCACCCTTTGCAGCTATAACAGCTTCAACTCTTCTAGGAAGGCTGTCCACAAAGTTTAGGAGTGTGTCTATGGGAATGTTTAACCATTCTTCCAGAAGCGCATTTGTGAGGTCAGGCACTGATGCTGACGAGAAGGACTTGTAGTCTACGCTCTAATTCATCCCAAAAGTGTTCTATCGGGTTGAGGTCCGGACTCTGTGCAGGCCAGTCAAGTTCCTCCACCCCATACAAAGTGTGGCATGCATTTGTATTCAGCCACCCTGAGTCAATACTTTGTAGAACCACCTTTCGCTGCAATTACAGCTGGAAGTCTTTTTGGGGATGTCTCTACCAGCTTTGCATATCTAGAGAGGGACATTTGTGCCCATTCTTCTTTGTAAAATAGCTCAAGCTCTGTCAGATTGGATGGAGAGTGTCTGTGAACAGCAATTTTCAAGTTTTGCCACAGATTCTCAATTGGATTTAGGTCTGGACTTTTAACAGATGACTATGCTTTGATCTAAACCATTCCATTGTAGCTCTGGCTGTATGTTTAGGGTCGTTGTCCTGCTGGAAGGTGAACCTCCACCCGAGTCTCAAGTCATTTGCAGACTCTAACAAGTTTTCTTCTAAGATTGCTTTGTATTTGGCTCCATCCCCCTTCCCATCAACTCTGACCAGCTTCCCTGTCCCTGCTGAAGAAAACCATCCTCACAACATGATGCTGCCACCACCATGTTTCACGGTGGGGATGGTGTGTTCAGGGTGATATGCAGTGTTAGTTTTCTACCACACATAGCATTTTGCTTTTAGACCAAAAAGTTAAATTTTGGTCTCATCTGACCTGAGCACCTTCTTCCATATGTTTGCTGTGTCCCCCACATGGCTTCCCGCAAACTGCAAACGGGGCTTTCTTATGGCTTTCTTTCAACAATGGTTTTCTTCTTGCCACTCTTCCATAAAGGCCAGATATGTGGAGTGCATGACTTAGGCCTCTTGCACACAATACTCCTGTTTGAGCATCTACTTTTTCAGACTTTTTCTTTTAATATATTTTCTTGCATATATAATATAATTAAAACCATTTATCGTTTTCCTTCTACTTCACAATTATGTGCCACTTTATGTTGGTCTATCAACGTCTATTACGTTTTTGGTTGTAGCATGACAAAATGTGGAAAATGTCAAGGGGTATGAATACTTTTTCAAGGCACTGTATATACAACTATATAGATGTAGCACCCTCTAGTGCTAGAAGTGTAAATAGTTATTTTCTTTCTAGTGCAGGTAAATTTATGCAGGCTTGGCTGGCAGCCAAGCCTATCTGTTTTGTTCTGGGTTGGGCAGAAATCCAGGGAGAGCTGGATGACTCACAGGCAGCATCACTGAGACCTCCCCCCTATTTATAGAATGTACTAGAACCTTCTAGAAAGAAAGCGAGGGGAAGGTGGAGCTGCCTGGAGAATTCTGAGGGCCCTGACCAATCCCCAACTTGGATTGACACTGCCAGGCAAGTCTCCAGGAGGAACAAGGAACAGCCAAGAGGGCTGGTGAGTGATACACAGTCAGGAGGACTGGGTGGCATGCCTGAGAGGACTGGGATGGAGCAGTCTGAGATAGGTGCAGAGTCAGTAAGAAGGACTTTGGTGGCATAGGCAGTGAAAGAGGCAGCTGCAGCCAGCAGGGCTGGCAGGGCCTGAAGAGGTAGTACTGGTATCAGTAGCCACGTGGGACACCTAACACTAGGACTACCATATTTTGCTACACCACAGGGGCCCGTGGTCCCTGCGTGCAAAGATCATTTGCTATGGGCCTGTCTGAGCCAGTGTCAGGCCTTAAATTCAGTGCTTTCTGGTCCTGGGAGTTGTAGTTCTACAGGCAAGTCTGTACTGGAGGTAGAAGATGAGAAGTGTGTATATACCGGATGTATATAGTTGTGTTCCTGAAGAATTCCTATTGATCAAGTCGGCATCCCATATGTACCCTATCCCCATTCAAGTTAAAATTCCCCTCAATTAAAACAACAAAAACAAGTACAAGGACTATTTCTTGACTGCTGTATGTCTGGAAATGTGTGTGCCTGGCTGTGCAGGGTGAGAGATGGACCACAATCACCAGCAGCCCCTAAGGGGGTACCGCTACATAGATCAAACCAAAATGAGGGACCAATAAGGAGGAAAGAGGGACAGAGGGACTTTATTCCAAATTAGGGACAGTCCCTCAAAATCAGGGACAGTTGGGAGCTATGCTTCTGTGCTATTTATTTTGGATCTTAGTAAAGAAAAGTCCTTGCCAAAATGTTCAGTACTGTGTTTCCGGCTTCAGAAAATACCACTACATCGAAATAAAACAGCCATTGTGCCGCTTGACAGTTATCATCTACATACATGAGTCACTGCAGTGCAGTCACTGTTTACATGCTAAGTTAGAGTAATGTTAATTTCTTCTTTATCACTGCACCCTTGTGCTGGGTCAGTACCGATGTGCTGAGTCACTATGCCTACATAGAAATCAGACCCCATGTGTACCCATTACTCCATACAATACATTGTTCTTCCATCTAAGGAAGCCAATCTCAACAATGGTTTAGTGGAACCTTAGGGTTCCTCTAGAGGTTGTTAGGGGTACCTTGAGCTGCGGCTGGTTGACTTTCTAAATGATGATGCCTTTAGGGTTCCAGGCCAATATGCCACTAGCCATGACACCAATGATATAGCTGTCTGTAAAGGTGGCATTCTGACAACCAATGTACTGAAGGCATTCTTCCCAATGACCACCAATATAAGGAGCATTTTCCCAATGACCACCAATGAATGGAGAATTCTTCTCAGAGACCCCCATTGTAAGCAGCATTTTTTCCAATGACCACCAAAGTAAGGAGCATTCTTACCTATGACCACCAATGTAAGGAGCATTCTTCCCAATGACCACCAATATAAGGAGCATTCTTCCCAATGATCACCAAAGTAAAGGGGTATTATTACCACTGACCACCAATGTAAGGAGCATTTTTCCCAATGACCACCAAAGTAAAGAGCATTCTTACCTATGACCACCAATGTAAGGAGCATTCTTCCCAATGACCACCAATGTAAGGAGCATTCTTCCCAATGACCACCAATGTAAGGAGCATTCTTCCCAATGATCACCAAAGTAAGGGGCATTCTTACCACTGACCACAAATGTAAGGGGCATTCTTACCACTGGCCAGCAATGTAAGGAGCATTCTTACCAATGTCCACCAATGTAAGGGGCATTTTTCCCACTGACTAACACAGGGCTTGACAAATTTGCTTTGAATCTAGAAGCCAGTTTTTTTGTTTAGAGTGGTATGGATTGTCAGCTCCCGGGGTAAGGCCAGTGATTTTCGCCCTCTAACCCTAACTCACTACGGAGCACCAAGTCAATAACTCCAATGTGACGCTGTTACATCAGGGTTATGGGCTGGCCAGAAAGAGTAATGCTGGCAACATATGGCACTGGTTGGCTTAGGCAAGTGGCACTGATTGGCATTGGCAGGTGGCACTGGATTGCACTGGCAGGTGGCACTGGTTGGTGGCACTGATTGGCACTGGCAGCTGTCACTGGTTGGCACTGGCAGGTGGCACTGGTTTGGAACTGACAGATGGCACTGGTTGGCACTGGCAGGTGGCATTGGTTGGCACGTGGCACTGGTTGGTTGCACTGGTTTGGAACTGACAGATGGCACTGGTTGGCACTGACAGGTGGCATTGGTTGGCACTGGCAGGTGGCGCTGGCACATGGCACTGATTGGCACTGACAGATGGTACTGATTGGCAGTGGCACTGGCAGGCATTGGCAGGTGGCACTGGTTTGGAACTGGGAGGTGGCACTATTGGCACTGGCAGGTGGCACTATTGGCACTGGCAGGTGGCACTGATTGACAGTGGTACTGGTTGGCACTGGCAGGTAGCACTAATTGGTGGTGGCACTAGTTGGCGGTGGCACTGGCAGACACTGGTTGGCACTGACAGGGGGCACTGATTGGCGGTGGCAGGTGGCACTGGTTGTCACTGGCAGATGGCACTGGTGGGCGCTGGCAGGTGGCACTGATTGGCACTGGCGGGTGGCACTGCCAATGACAGCTGATCATGTGATGTAAACAGAGCCGGTAATCGGCTATTTTTTCTCCTTGCGCTGGTAGCCGATCACCGGCGGCTGTGAGAGGGACATCAGTCCCGATCGTGGCCCACCAGCGCCACCTACCAGTGCCCACAGTACCACCTACCAGTGCCCATCAGTGCCACCTATCAGTGCCATCTATCAGTGCCCATCAGTGCCATCTTATCAGTGCCTATCAGTGTTGCCTTATCTGTGCCTATCAGTGCAGCCCATCAGTGCCCATCAGTGCAGCCCATCAGCGAATATCAATGAAGGAGAAAAATTACCCGTTTGCAGAATTTTATAACAAACTATTAAACATGTTTGTTTGTTTTTTTTTTTTTTTTTATTTATGTCTTTTTTTGTTTGTTTAGCAAAAAATAAAAACCCAAGTGTTGATTAAATACCACCAAAAGAAAGCTCCATTTGTGTGAAAAAAATTATAAAAATGTCATTTGAGTACAGTGTAGCATGGCCGCGCAATTGTCATTCAAAGTGTGACAGCGCTGAAAGCTAAAAATTGGTCTGCGCAGGAAGGGGGTTTAAGTGCCCAGTAAGCAAGAGGTTAATCTGCAATAGGCAGCGGATGAGGATGTTTACAATGCCGCAGCCACATTGCTTCGCTTTGTGCACACGGCATAGTTGACTTAACATGTAGTGATCGGCGGGCGGCAAGTCAATGGAGAAGTGTCGCAAATGCCCCGCAACTGGCAAAAAAGGGGTTAAATCCAGCAGTGAGTAGACAACGCATCACTTCCTCACCGCCTGCCAGTAGCCTCTGGAGGTCTATCCGCACCTGGATCAGAGGCCAGGGAGATTTAGACGCATGTCTAAATCTACCCTTAGAACATTCTTTCTTAGAACAATTTTCATTCAATATTCTACCCATCTATGGCCAGCTTAGGTGCAATAAGTGCTAACAAGCCTGGCGGTTGTTGTTGTGACCCCCTCCATTAGCTGTGATCCACCCATCAATCTGGGGAATTTCCATGTAATCCCGGGGGGGCCATGTAGTCTTGTGTATGGCAGGTGGTGTCTTTCTCTGTATCCTGAAGCCTTCTCCTGATCAGCTGTCAGTGCTATCACTTCTCTATGTAGGGGGTCTGTGTCTGTCTTTTGATCCTCTCTGCCAGCTTATTCTTTCTTCTGTGGCCTCCATCTCAGCAGATGATGGCTGTCTCTCTGCAGCAATGTATTCTTTCAGGTTTTGCTTTGTTTGTAAACAGATGACAAAAGGCTTTGTTTACGCATTTTACAGAAGTGCGATTCGCCAGACACCGTGACATGTGTTGCAGTGTGGTTTTCAAGGATGCTATTCAACAGATTTTTGTATAAGATCATGCAAGGTAATACGCCAAATGTGATGTTTTTCCCCTCTATCCTAGATACAGTATGCAGTGCGGTAGTTGGAAGAGTGTAGAAACCAAAAGATTTTTACCCATCCATTAAAGTGATTGTACACGACCCATTCAGTTTAAAATTGAATTTAAAGGCAAAATATTTGTGTATAGATATAAAAAACATTATCAATATCTTTTTTTTTTCCTTTTTGATAAATTATCAAATTTCCTCTGTTCTCAGCTGCAAAAGGGCTGGGGGGAGGAGAAGCAGCAGCACACTGAGCTTCCCAGTCGTGTCAGTGTCAGGGCTGGGCTCAGCCCTTCCTTAAGGCCGGCTTCACACTGGGGCGGTGCGGGCGGCGACGGTAAAGCAGCGCTCCATTTAGCGCTGCTTTACCGTCATTTTAGCCGCAGTATGTGGCCGCTAATGGCCTACTGGCTGTAGCGGCGCTTTGCCGGCAGTATCCCCGCGGTGTCCCATTGATTTCAATGGCTAGGAGCGGTGAATACACCGCTCCCTCACCGCTCCAAAGATGCTGCTAGCAGGACTTTTTTTACCATCCTGCTAGAGCAGGACTTTTTTTACCATCCTGCTAGAGCTCCGCTCCAGTGTGAAAGCCATCCGGCTTTCACACTGGAGTGAAGGACCCGCTTTTTTCAGGAGCTATACAGGTGCTATTTTTAGCGCTGTAGCTCCTGAAAAACGCCCAGTGTGAAAGGGGCCTCACTGAGTTGGTCGCTCAGCTGTCGGCTAATTGCCAGCTCCCATCTCTGCACAGTTAAGCCCCATACACACGGTCTGACTTTTTCATGGATTCTGTCCGATCGGACAATGTTGTTGAAAAATCAGACCGTGTGTATGCACCATCGGACAGTGTACGTCGGATTGTCCGACGGACAAAGTCTTATCTCCTGCTGGATAGATTTGCCGACAACCCGGTCCGATCACACCAAATCCGATCGTGTGTACGGTTGTCCGACCGGACAAAGTGCTACGCATGCTCAGATCACATTACAAGACCAAAGCTATTGGCTACTAGCCTCTACGTAGTCCCGTCGTAGGCAACAAACGTCACCACGTTCAGAATGATCGGATTTTCCGACAACTTTGTCCGACCGTGTGTACGCAAAACCAACATCAGACAAAGTATGACGGACAGGATCCGACCGACCTGGTCCGCGGATTGTCCGACCGTGTGTATGGGGCTTTACTCAGCTGTTGATGATCCTGCTCGTCAGTCCTGCCTTAAGCCGTCCAGTCCAGAGGAGCTCTGCCTTCGCCTTGGTCACATCACAAGAAATTATGTCCTGCGTTCCTTTGCTGAGATCCCTTCTGGCTCCAGATCCTGATTTCTGTTGCACTACTTTGATCCCTGACTTCTGGCTTGGCTGACTATCCGTTCCGGTTACTGAACTTTGGCTATGTTTTGACTACGTTTGTTCTTTTTACTTTTATTATTAAACAAGTGTGATTTAACTGTACTTCTGTCTCGGTCTGATTTCATGGTTTCTGACACTCAGGACAAGTCTGATCATTGGAGGAGAGCAAGCTGAGTTCCCAGCATAGCTAGAGAACCGACCGCGCTGTTCTCTGCCGCTTAGAGTGGTCAGTTTTTTTTTAACAGTAAAAGAGTGGTCAGTTTTTAATAGAAAATCAAAGGGACTGGCAGGAACACCAGGGATTTCACACAAAGGAAGCAACACAAAGAAAACTTTCTCATACAGTACATGGTACAGTTGGTGTATATCAGGAGTATGAAATGTTTGGGTAGCAAACACTTTAATCTATTCCTGCCCAACCCCGCCATCCTTTAATAGGGGCTGTAGACCAAGTGAGAAAAATTTGCTGCACACCAACATCCGTCCAACAGGTTTATTGAAAGACTGCCACCAGGACTAAAACAATGGACCAAGGGGTGACAACGTTTAACAGATACATTGTGCTTCTTCAAAACCAAAAGGGGTTTTGAAGAAGCACGCAGGATCTGGAGCCAGAAGGGATGTCAGCCAAGCAAGTCTTTTAACAGGAATGCAGGCGAGCGTCTCTGCGACGTTGACTAAGGCGAAGGCAGAAATCCTCTGGGCTGGACGGCTTAAGGGCTCTTTCACACGGACGGTCCGTATGTCCGTTTTTTATCCATCCGTTTTCGGATAAAAAACGGACATACATGTATCCCTATAGGATAGCGGTTGTCAGCGGATGAGCATCCGCTGACACCCGATCTCGTCTGTGCCCGCTATGGTCCGTTTCTGCAGACGGAGGAAAACCCTATTTTTCCATCCATCTGCAGAGCGGATCGGATGACGACGGACTCTACGGTCCGTCGTCACCCGATCCCCCATAGGGGAGAGCGGCGCTGTGACAGGTCCGTCCCTGCACGGAGTGCAGAGACGGACCTGTCATCTTCCTGCTCAGCGGAGATCGCTCCGGCGATCCCCGCTGAGCAAGCGGATATCCACGGGGCGGATCTGCACTGATCCGCCCCGTGTGAAAGAGCCCTTAGTAGGCAGGACTGACGAGCAGGATATCATCAACAGCTGAGTAACTGTGGAGAGATAGGAGCTGGCAATTAGCCGACAGCTGAGCGGCCAGCTCAGAGAAGGAAGGGCTGAGCCCAGCCCTGACAAGTGGCAGTCTTTCAATAAACCTGTTGGAAGGATGTTGGTGTGCAGCTAATTTTTCTCACTTGACCTACATGTTCACAGTTGCAAGCCGGAGCTAGCACCCAGCCCTTCCTTTTTGGTGAATTATTATACCTGGAGCAGCGATCTGTCTAATTTCTCCAACAGGGGCTGTATGCAAACGGAATTGGAAGGATTGGGCAACTCCTCCGACTCCTGATTATTAGTACGGGGTGAGAGCTTTTTTTGACAGCTCAGTCACTGTGTTGGGAGCGCTCAGTGAGCGGACTCTCAATACAGAAAGCTCTGCCATCCATAGATACATATTTGGATATAGGCGTTAAAGCCCACCCTCTTTGCAGCCGAACATACTGTATATGTTACGGCATAGAGGTCAAAGCTGAATTCCAGGTATGGATATTATAGCATTGTTACATTTATCCAGCTTAGACCAATGTAAATATGTATATGCCATACCTGTTTGATCCTAGTGGAAGCTGGAAATCACCACAGAAGTCTCTGCTAATCCAGTGATCGCCGCTGTCTTTTGGGTGCAGTGCTGAGTGTTCTCTGATTGGACGAGGAGAAGATATTGATGTCACCACCCCACCTCTCCACCTCGTCCAATTTAAGTATGTTTTGCATTCACTGAGAAGATGCAAAGAGTTCAAACTGAGCAACTGCCTCTGTTCACAATGCAGTAAGGCAGCTCAGTACTGGGACAGGTCCATCCAGCGCCCAGGGCAAGAATGTGGAACTGCGCCCCCCCTCCCCCACTTCTAATGCATGTTGTACAATGGGTGTACCACCTTACATTCATTCTCTGTCCCCTTTGCTCTCCTGCGCCCAGGGTAGCTTCCCCTACTGCCCACCCCTTGTCCCTGCCCTGGGGCAGCTGCACAGCAGCACCCAGAAGCTGCCTTCCTGGCCCAGTGCAGAGAGGATGCCCTGCTACATAGTAACCACAGCAGGTCATTAGCTCGGCACAGCTGCCGTTCACAGAACACCTTTTATTTCAATGAATGCAAGTCATTCTCTGATTGGAGCAAATGGAGATCACGACGTCAGTGCCCCACCTCTGCACCTCGTCGAATCATAGAATACCTTGAATTTGATGAAAAAAATGCAAGGCATTTCCAGAGCCGCACAAACCCTGTGGTTACTATGCAGCAGGGCAACAGTCAGCCCCCCACAGGGATCGCACAGGTATGGCACATGCATACTTTAATTAGTCCAAACTGGACCAATGTAACTACGCTATAAAAACCAAACCTTAAATTCAGCTTTAATATTGCTGCAAAATGCATGAAATAATGGGAGTGAGACCTACAGACTAAGAGCTACGCAAAGCCTTTCAGTTAAAAAACAGCTGTACACGGGGGAATGTGCGTGTTGTGCCCATGGAGAAGGAAGGGGGAGTTCTCAGATGTCTGCTCGTCTTGATATCTAACCCACTCCAAATGATTGTTTGCTTTAGCAGACTTGGCCAGGGGTTGTTGGCTCGGGGTGGGAAAGGTCTAGTTACATACAATTATTGCCCAATCTCACTATTGATAGGTAATTATTAATTACAGGTATGGACTGTCAATTTGAGTTTATTATGTTTTCAGGTTTAAACAGATACAGGGTACAGTATATAGAGAAAAGTAGAGGTGGGATAGGTATCATGTATCAGTTGTCCATAGTACAAGCACTGGCAAACAACTCAAGTCCAAGGTAAAATTACATGTAGCGCTTACCCCCGTGGGAGCTACTGAATTATTGTGCCCGGGTCTCCCACTGATTAATCCACAGCCAGTTACACAGTATTTTTACAAAGGCACTATCTTCAATGACTAGTCTACGGGATTTGTTTTTTTATGTTTTATTTGGAGAACTTGGATAGGAGAAAGGATTTAGTAGGATACTCCAAATTAACTATTCACAGGCGAGGACAACTTTCTCAATAGAACTGTATAGCAGATCATGGTGGAAAAACTGAGGTGATTATCTTCAGTGATTTGGCTATTCCTCCAGATATTCCGCCTTTGCCTCCCTCATTCGGTTCTCCTCTGGAGGTGGCCTCCCAGGTTCGTGACTTGGGATTCGTCTTAGACTCAGGTTTAACCCCGGCCCTGCAGGTAAATAAGGTGGTCAGTGCATGCCACTGGCAGCTAAAACTCCTGAGGGTGTTGTTCAAATACCTGGATCTTCCGGAAAAGAAAACCATCATCTGTGCCACGATAGGCAGCTGCCTAGACTATTGCAACTCATTATATCTGGGATTGCCAAAGAAAATAGTGCAGAGGCTTCAACTCATACAGAATGCTGTGGCAAGGCTACTTATGGGTTTCCCTTTGAGGGATCATATCACCCCCGTACTTTGTGCCTTGCACTGGCTGCCGGTCTACCATTGTACTTTGTTTAAAGCAGGTTGTATCATGTTTAAAATCATGAGAAGCTTTGCTCCGAGTTACCTCTGTTCACGTTTCCACAAACGAGTTCTAGGCAGATCACTTAGATCGAGCAGAAGAGACCTCCTCCACATCTCTGTGCCTAAGAAGACCCGGCGTGGTGGTCGAGCTTTCTCCCACCAGGGTGCCGTGCTGTGGAATAGCCTCCCTGCCGAGCTCCAGGAGGCCCCCTTCCATCCTGGTCTTTCGCAGGAAATCGAAGACTTGGCTCTTCACACAAGCCTTTCCTGCGTCGCCTTTCTGGTTCCATCTTTCATGCTGCTTCCCTGCTGTTGTCTCTTCCTAGTCCCTGGGTTTTTTTCTCCAGGGACTCCGCCAAACGTGTCGGGACCCTTCGGGGTAAGACCGCGCTATATCAAGATACCTCTCAACTCAACTCAATCTGCAGAACCACACAGCAACAGTATGGTAAGAACAAGTCCCTTTGTAGCAGAAGGAACTCAGTGAATTTTGCCTCTTCAAGACACTAGCCAGTGTCCCCCTTAGCTTGCACCCAGTAACTGACTTCTAGCACCCAGAGGGGGATCTAACAGCACAAGTCCCAGGGATCCACTGTGTAGTTCTGTACTCACAAGGCTCCTGAAGCACACACTGCAGCCCTCTTCAGTGGTACCAGACAGGATCTGTGGACAACCTCCCTCAGTCAGCTCTCACAAGAACCATGGGTTGCAACGTCAATATTTCAGGTGGTTGACCACCTGAGGCCGCATGGCAGCCTGTGCTGGGGAGAGGAGGCGGGGAAGAGGGGGGTAGAGGCAGCGGTGGCGGTGGTGGCGGTGGTGGTGGCGGCGGCGGCGGCAGCAACAGCGGCAGCAGCCCCCTCCCCAACTAAACCTCTTTTAGAGACCTTTGTTTAAAAAAAAGAAATCTCTTTTAGTGGAAGACTGGACCATTAGCCCATGTGCTCTTCAGATTTAAATACAGGTACCCAGCATTCCCTGGGGCACATCCCCTTCTAATTGGCCAGGACTGTAAACACATCTATGCTCTCATCTACCAGGTTTACACCCACTGTCCAATATGCCTCATTACTATTGGACCATTGTGAAACTTTCAAGACACCATGAGCAGCACCAGAGCACACTGAGCAGACTCTATCAAACAACCACAGCTCTCTATTAAAGCAGTGTTTTTTTTTCAGCAAACACTCTAGCTGCTGACTTTTACTAAGGACACTTACCTGTCCAGGGAGCCCGCGATGTCGCCCACCCCCCGCCCCCTGTCCATCGGATCGGGAGCAGGGGCCGCCATTCCAACTAAGGGAAACCAGCGTGGAGCCTTGCGGCTTCATTGCCGGTTTGCGACTACGCATGCGCGAGTCGCGCAGCGCTTTGTGAATGGCCAGCTTGTCTTATGGGACACATACATGTCCCAGAAGACAACGGGGGGCTCGGCGCAGAAGAGGATGTGATGTCCTCGGCCGCGGCCCGGCTGGATCAGAAGTACTTCCACAAAAGGTAAGTTAGAAAGTAAAAAAATATTTTTAATAATCCAAAAACGAGGGGTGGAGAGGTGGTCTAGGTGGTCCACCTCTCAAAATTGGGTGGAACTCCGCTTTAAACAGACAGCACATAAATTTGCCTAGCTGTCTCCCTGTTAAGAAGAGAAACCCAAAAACTATATACACTTATGCCCTGTACACACGATAGGATTTTCCGATGGAAAATGTGTGATAGGACCTTGTTGTTGGAAATTCCGACCATGTGTAGGCTCCATCACACATTTTCCATAGGAATTTCTGTCACACAAAATTTGAGATCTGGTTCTCAAATTTTCCAAAAACATAACCCGTCGCAAATTCTGATTGTGTGTACACAATTCCAACGCACAAAGTGCCAGGCATGCTCGGAATCAAGCAGAAGAGCAGAACTGGCTATTAAACGTAATTTTTCGCAGCTCGTCGTACGTGTTGTACGTCACCGCGTTCTTGACGTTTGGAATTTCCGACCAATTTTGTGTGACCGTGTGTATGCAAAACAAGTTTGAGCCAACATCCGTCAGAAAAAATCCCATGGATTTTGTTGTCGGAAAATCCTATCGTGTGTACAGGGCATAACACTAGTATCTACTTAGGAGGGCGCTACATCAATTATGTTCAATGAACGCAAAACAAAAAGCCTACTTGGCCCTCAACTAGCTATACAATAGTGTATGAGCATGGTGACCAAGTTGGTAAAAGCACAAGAGCATGGATATTCTGGACTATATAGGGATCAGAGTGTAATAGAGGTTTCGCGGTTGGCTGATTTTGGTGCCCAAGCACAAGGCCCTACCCCCACCCCAAGCCCTACTAGAACACAATCTGACCTGCTGAGGCCAACCCCATTACCATCTTGTGCCCTGCTCCTCGTAATAGGCCTCCTCACAACATCCCGGCTTTATATTCAGGAGAAGGAATGTCCACACCATAGTTAGCTTCACTGCACTTTTCTTATGTCGTTCAGGGAATGGCAAGACAGTCACATCACTAGGACAATCATTCTGGAGTCACTTGACATACACAAGTGACCACAGTAATCACCAGGGAAAGCACATGCAGCACCTCACAGCCATCTTCCTCTAGTCTCTATTTTGCCCAGGGTCATTAGTACTCACAGGACTGTGTTCTCTGTAGACACCTCCTAACTGGGTACACTTCTTCCAGGAACCCTCCAGGAAAGCAACCCCACACAGGGATCTTCGGCCTGGTCTAAAAGGCCTAGCCCCCCTGTCCTTAAGGGACAGAATGTCTACAGGCGGCTCCTCCTATGTACAGCTCTACTCCACCCGGCCCTGCCCTGACCAGGGCCCATGTGTATTGGCTACCTGGTCACAGGTGTGGGGTGTATGGCTTCCATACCCCATTACTCCCTGTGTCTCTCCCCACTTAGCTTATATATGAGTACTAACTCACCCCTGTAGGATGGCTCTTCAGAAAGGGGGCCTACCACCTAATGCCACTACCTGCTGTTCCAGACATTATTCCAGTACATAGCCACCTAGTGGCAAAGTGGCTAACTGCACCTGCCTACAAGAGTCTCCCAAGTCCATGCGTATGCGTGTAGAACTTTTATAAGGTGTAGACCAGGGATATGCAATTAGCGGACCTCCAGCTGTTGCAAAACTACAAGTCCCATCGTGCCTCTGCCTCTGGGCAGTGTTGCCAACCGCCAGTATTTTTACTGGCAGCCAGTAAAAAATGTGCACTTTTCTCCTGCCAGTAAATGCCAGAGAAAGAAAAGGGTTGCCAGTAAAACAATATGGCTGTGTCGCTTGGCCGGAACCATCCAAGTGCCTGCTACAGTGTGTTCGGACTGTGCCGGCAGTGTGTCACGTGAAGTCATGATGCAAGAGAACGGAGCAGCCGGAGCCTCATGTGCAGGTCTGTAGAATGGGAGGAAGATAAGCCGGGAGTTGACTGAAGGGACCACCTGGCATGGAGAGGGTCACTGTGACTCTCCATGCCAGGAGGGGACGTGTCATGTTGGTGAGGTGCCATCATCATCTGTGCTGCTGCACACTGCTGTCAGTGTCACTGTGAGAGTCAGTTTCATGTGTGTGTGCCACCCATTCTAATTTCTTGCCCTCTCGATTCCTGTCCATGAGCTACTTATTTACTATATCGAAAATAAAATAAGAAATATGTTTTTGCCTTAATATCTACCTTAAAATCACTTTGCTAATTGCATATTGTACTTGTTTGTAGCCTAAATACTGAAATTTGCACTTAAAACTGTCATTTTGTAACTTTTAGATATGCCAGCAAAAACTTGACAGTGTCAGTAAATTTTGGGTGTCGTGTCAGTAAATTTCAATCTGGTAGGTTGGCAACACTGCCTCTGGGTGTCATGTTTGTGGCTGTCAGAGTCTTTCTATGCCTCATGGGACTTGTAGTTCTGAAACAGCTGGAGGTCCTCTAATTGCATATCCCTGGTGTAGACAATCTAAGGTCCCTATCTCAAAATGCATACAGTACATACACAAACCAAGGCCAATTTAAACAGGAGCCAATCAACAAGCACAAGGAGATCATGCGAACTCCACTGTAGAGTCCAGGTTGGGATTCAAACCAAGAGCTCTTGTGCTGGAAGGCAGGAATGCTAACCACTAAGCCACTGTGTGGAATGAGCAGAACATTTTTATTTATTTATCTTTTCTATGTTGGCGTATGATTGCTTTGTAGAATAATTGTAGTATAAGCATGTAAATGTGAATTACAGAAACCTATCTCCTAACCTGGACTTGCCCCTGACATGTAAAGCAGAACTCCAGCTAAAAAGAATAAAAAAAATAACAAAGCGGTATTAAACTCAAAACCAAAAATGTATATTATTGCAGCTTACCAATCATTAGATGTGGTGGCTGCATCAGTCTTCTTTCACTTTTCCCCTCTGTTTTCACTTGGTGATCTTTGCCAGTATCACACCTCCTGTATTAGGCACAACTCTGGAGAAATGAGCACAGGAGCACAGCAGGCAGCAGCATTATCAGTCTGGGAGGGGGGGGGGGGGGTATGAAATCTATTAGCAGCTAACAAATTAAAGCCAAACTCCAGCTCACACTTAATAATCAGTTACAGTAAACAGTTTTTTTTTTTCTTTTGCAAATGTTTTACATTGTTGAATAAATAAAAGCTGATCATTTTAACCACTTCAGCCCCGGACCAATTTGCAGCCAAAGGACCAGGCCCCTTTTTGAGATTCGGCACTGCGTCGCTTTAACTGACAATTGCGCGGTCATGCGACGTGGCTCCCAAACAAAATTGGCATCCTTTTTTTTCCCACAAATAGAGCTTTCTTTTGGTGGTATTTGATCACCTCTGCGGTTTTTATTTTTTGCACTATAAACAAAAATAGAGCGAAAATTTTGAAAAAAATGCTATATTTTTTACTTTTTGCTATAATAAATATCCCCAAAAAATATATAAAAAAAATTTTTTTTTCCTCAGATACGTATTCTTCTACATATTTTTTGGTAAAAAAAAATTACAATTCGTGATTATTGATTGGTTTGCGCAAAAGTTATAGCGTTTACAAAATAGGGCATAGTTTTTTATAGCATTTTTATTAATATTTTTTTTTTTTTTTACTAGTAATGGCGGCGATCAGCGATTTTTATTGTGACTGCGACATTATGGCGGACACATCGGACATTTTTGACACATTTTTGGGACCATTGTCATTTATACAGCAATCAGTGCTATTTAAATGCACTGATTCCTGTGTAAATGACACTGGCAGTGAAGGGGTTAACCACTAGGGGGCGGGGAGGGGTTAAGTGGGACGTGTGTGTTTTTTTACTGTAGGGGGCGTGGCTTGGTGTTCAACATCACTGATTGTCTTTCCCGATGACATGGAACAGACGATCAGTGTCAGTCTCACTAGGAAGCACGGGGAGAGGTTTGTTTACACAGACCTCTCCCCGTTCTTCAGCTCTGTGACCAGATCGCGGGACACCAGCGGCGATTGTGTCCACGGGTCCCGCGGCCACGGTCAGCTATGAGTAAGCACTGAAATACAGTGCGAAACGCGTCAGATCTGTACCCCCCTTTTTGCCGTGTTTGGATTGTAATGTCTTTTTGCTTTTAAATAAACCCTTTGGATTTTATTTTCCCGGTGTGCGGCTGTCCGGAGTTCTTCTTTTTGATTCCCGCGGCCACGGTCACGGAGCTCAGGACCGAGTCGCGAGCATGCCGCCGGCGGCGTGCGCGCGACCCACGGCTGGGCTCTTAAAGGGCAATGTACCTGTACATTGATGTGCCCAGCCATGCCATTCTGCTGCCGTAAATGTGCAGGAGGCGGTCCTTAAGCGGTTAACCACCCCTTTCAATGTTAGGGGTGTGTCTAATACATGTAAACTGATACATTCTGCTGGAGAGTGTGAACTTGTGAAAAACAACAGACTTGCCGGCTGGATCATCAGGTGACAATAGAGAGAAAGGTAACAATAAAGAAAAACCTAAAAAAGAAAACAAATGCAGTCATCACATCTAAGAATTGGCAAGTCGCAATATAATAAATGTTTGCTTTTACCTCTTTAATAGTCAAAAAATAAAAGCATTTTTGCTGCAATATTCACCCTCACTCTAGAGTAGGGGTCTCTAAACTTTCTAAATAAAGGGCCAGATTACTGTCCTTCAAAATGTAGGGGGCCAAACTGTGGCCAGTGGGAGTAGAAAATGATCTGGTGTCAGTGGGATTAAACAAGGCCTCTGGTTTCTTTGTCAGTGCGAGTGAGAAAATTACATAGTGCCTGTGGTCAAATAGTGCCCATTTGTTGGTATTGGTGCCAATTGTTCTTATCAGTGGAAGGAATAGTGCCCCATCTTTGGTGTCAGTGGGAGGAAAGGTGCCCCATTGTTGGTATCAGTGGGAGGAATAGTGCCCCATTGTTGGTATCAGTGGGAGGAATAATGCCTCATTGTCGGTATCAGTGGGAGGAAAAGTGCCCCATTGTTGGTATCAGCGGAAGGACTAGTGCCCCATCGTTGGGGTAAGTGGGAGGAATAGTGCCCCATCGTTGGGGTAAGTGGGAGGAATAGTGCCCCATTGTTGGTGTCAGTGTAAGAAATTGTACCCCATTGTTGGTGTCAGTAGAAGAAATAGTGCCTTGTATCAGTGGAAGTAATAGTGCCCCAAGGGCCAGATAAGGGCAAGCAAAGGGACACAGCTGGCCTATGGACCACAGCTTGAAGACCACTGATCTAGAGCAATCCCCTGCAGCACTCCTTTACTAGCACTAGACGTTCTCAGTCTGATGTCTAGCATTATTAAACCCACATGCTATGAGCCCAGACTGTTGTCCCCCTATAACTTGTGACTGGACAGTGAAAGGAGAAGTAGAACAATAATGAGCTAATTTCTCTGCCACTCTGCTTTCTCCTCCTATTAGCATGCTCCTTGTCAGCATGTGAACTGATTGGCTCCTTGTGCTGCTTCTTTCTTCCCTTCCCAGGGGACTGCAAGAAGCTGGTACCAGGTCACATTTAGGTACTTACACTGCTTGCATATTAAATACATTTAATGATGCATTGATGATTATAGAGCTGCATTAATTTGTGTCTTTTATATCTGCCTAAATTCCACACTGGACATCTCATCAGTCATCATACATTTGACTGCAAATTACAACCATGAAAAAAAATTCAGAACAGCCCATCAGTGTGTTGTTGCACTTTTTTTTTTTTTTTTTTTTACATTTTTTTTAGTATAATGGAGAAGGGATTAAAATCTCTGCTAGATTTGTAAAGTTATTTCCCTTTTGGGCAAATTTTCCATCACTTGCTATCCTTCTGACAGAGGTTCTAACCTTTCTCTCTTTTACTAAAACAAATATTATAATTGTGGTTTGTATTGCTATTGAAGAGATTTCCCCTCTCTTCCTAGTCACCGCACAGAAATACACAGAGAAAAAAAAAACTGATTGAGGTTTTAAATTCCCCACTGTATCCAAAAAATGCAGCAAAAAAAAAAAAAAGAAATGGCTAGAGTCCACTTTAAAATTCACCCTCTAACGGTAACCCATAACCTAACACTTAAAATAGAACCCTGGGCCCCAAAAAAGATTAAAGTCCATTCAAAGATAAAATAACAAATTCAGCTTCTGTTACAATATTCACCTTTCTCTGAGCCCAGGTTGTCCTGGACCCACCACAGCCTGTGAATGGACAGTGAAAAGAGAAATAGCACAGTGACAAGCTCATCGCTTTCTCCTCCTATCAGTATACTCCCTGTCAGCACAGGGCCTGCCCGTCTTCTTGCACAGCTTTTTTCACTCTGCTGTAGACATGGGAACTGTCAAAAAATTAGTTTCGTTTCGTTTTGTTCCGTTTCGTATATAAACAAATTCGTAATTCGTGTACGAAATTCCGTTCGAATTCGTACGAAATACGAATTTCGTACAAATCGTAAAAAAAAATTTGAATCGTTACGAATCGTTAGTAAAGTTACGAATCGTTACGAATAGTTACGAATCGTTAACGCGGCTAATGAATTGTCGGTTCCCGTAACACAGAGAACAATTCGAATCCAACTACAAATATTGAATTTCAACTAATACGAAAGAAATTATTATAGCGGATATAACGAATGCTTCGAATGATTCGAATGAATTTGAGATTCAGTATATGTAATATCGAGAACTGTTCCTGCACAAAGTGTCATTTTTGCAGGAAAAAAAGCCATTTGAAATCACTCGCGGCTAATGAATTGTCGGCTCTGTAACACAGAGAACAGTCATTCATTGATAAAAAAAAAAAGCGTGGGGGTCCCCCCCAAATTCAATAACCAGGCCCTTTAGGTCTGGTATGGATATTAAGGGGAACCCCAGCCAAAAAAAATAAAAAATGGCGTTGGGTCCCCCCTAAATATCCATACCAGTCCCTTCAGGTCTGGGATGGATTTTAAGGGGAACCCCGGCCAAAAAAAATCATTCGAAGCATTCGTTATATCCGCTATTATAATTTCTTTCATATTAGTTGAAATTAGATATTTGGTAGTAGTTGTTGGATTCAAATTGTTCTCTGTGTTACGGGAACCGGCAATTAGCCGCAAGTGATTTTATTTAAAATCACTCGCAGCTAATGAATTGTCGGCTCCGTAACACAGAGAACAATTCGAATCCAACTACCAAATATCTAATTTCAACTAATATGAAAGAAATTATTATAGCGGATATAACGAATGCTTCAAATGATTCGAATGAATTCAAGATTCAGTATATCTAATATAGAGAACTGTTCCTGCAAAAAGTCATTTTTGCAGGAAAAAAAGCTATTTAAAATCACTCGCGGCTAATGAATTGTCGGCTCCGTAACACAGAGAACAGTCATTCATTGAAAGTCATTGATAAAAAAAAGCGTGGGGGTCCCCCCAAATTCAATAACCAGGCCCTTCAGGTCTGCTATGGATATTAAGGGGAACCCCAGCCAAAAAAAAAAAAAAATGGCGTGGGGTCCCCCTCAAAATCCATACCAGACCCTTATCCGAGCACTCAACCTGGCAGGCCGCAGGAAAAGAGGGCGGGACGAGAGCGCCCCCCCCTACCTCCTGAACCATACCAGGCCACATGCCCTCAACATTGGGAGGGTGCTTTGGGGGTCTGAGACCCCCAAAGCACCTTGTCCCCATGTTGATGAGGACAAGGGCCTCGTCCCCACAACCCTGGCCATTGGTTGTGGGGGTCTGCGGGCGGGGGGCTTATCAGAATCTGGAAGCCCCCTTTAACAAGGGGACCCCCAGATCCCGCCCCCCTGTGTGAAATGGTAAGGGGGTACAAAAGTACCCCTACCATTTCACCAAAAAAGGTGACAAAAATGGTAAAAATGACAGGAGACGGTCTTTGACAATTCCTTTATTAAAATCTTCTTTCATCTTCTTTCTTCTGGTCTTCCTTTCTTCATCCTTCGGTTTCTTCATCTTCTCCTTCCGGCATCTTCTTCCATCTTCTTCTTCTTCCATCTTCTTCTTCCTCCGATCCGCTTCTTCTTCCTCCGGTCTTCTCGTCCTTCTCGTCCGGCATCTTCTTCCATGGCGTCGGCGTCTGTTCTTCTGTCAGGCCGCTCCTCGCAATGGGAGGCTCCCGCTGTGTGAGGTGTGACAGAAGAACAGACGCCGACGCCATGGAAGAAGATGCCGGACGAGAAGGACGAGAAGACCGGAGGAAGAAGAAGCGGATCGGAGGAAGAAGAAGATGGAAGAAGATGGAAGAAGATGCCGGAAGGAGAAGATGAAGAAACCGAAGGATGAAGAAAGGAAGACCAGAAGAAAGAAGAAGAAAGAAGATTTTAATAAAGGAATTGTCAAAGACCGTCTCCTGTAATTTTTACCATTTTTGTCACCTTTTTTGGTGAAATGGTAGGGGTACCCCCTTACCATTTCACACAGGAGGGGGCCGGGATCTGGGGGTCCCCTTGTTAAAGGGGGCTTCCAGATTCCGATAAGCCCCCCACCCGCAGACCCCCACAACCAATGGCCAGGGTTGTGGGGATGAGGCCCTTGTCCTCATCAACATGGGGACAAGGTGCTTTGGGGGGGACCCCAAAGCACCCTCCCAATGTTGAGGGCATGTAGCCTGGTACGGTTCAGGAGGGGGGGGGCGCTCTCATCCCCCCTCTTTTCCTGCGGCCTGCCAGGTTGTGTGCTCGGATAAAGGGTCTGGTATGGATTTTGAGGGGGACCCCACGCCATTTTTTTTTTTTTTGGCCGGGGTTCCCCTTAAAATCCATCCCAGACCTGAAGAGTCTGGTATGGATATTTAGGGGGGACCCCACGCCATTTTTTTTTTTTGGCTGGGGTTCCCCTTAATATCCATACCAGACCTGAAGGGCATGGTTATTGAATTTGGGGGGACCCCCACGCTTTTTTTTTTTTATCAATGAATGACTGTTCTCTGTGTTACGGAGCCGACAATTCATTAGCCGGCAATAGCCGCGAGTGATTTTAAATAGCTTTTTTTCCTGCAAAAATGACACTTTGTCATTCGAATCATTCAAATTCATTCGAATCATTCGTTATATCCGCTATAATAATTTATTTCGAATTAGTTGAAATTCGATATTGGTAGTTTGATTCGAATAATTTGGAGCTGAAATTCGTAAACGGAATTTTTCCTGCAAAAATTACACTTTGTTTTACGAATCATTCGAATCATTCGTTATATCCGCTATAATAATTTCTTTCATATTAGTTGAAATTCGATATTTGGTAGTCGGATTCGAATGATTTGGCGACGAAATTCGTAAACGGAATTTCGTATTCCGTACGGAATTCGTATTCGAAAAAATTCGTACTACGGATTCCTAAATTCGTACGAATTTCGAAAAAATTCGTACGAATTATGAATTTGTACGAAACTAATCGCACATGTCTACTCTGCTGTACAGGGACTGCAAGAAGCTGATACCAGGTCAAACAAATGTACTTACACTGCTTACAATTAAAAATATAAATGTAACTACTTCCCACCCAGGCCAAGGCTGACATTCCTCTCCTACATGTAAAAATCATAATTTTTTGCTAGAAAATTACTCAGAACCCACAAACATTATATATTTTTGAGCAGAGGCCCTAGAGAATACAATGGTGGGTTTTGCATTTTATTTTATGTCACAGGGTATTTGTGCAATATTTTTTTAAAATACAATTTTTTGGGAAAAAAACACTTTAACGGAGAAGTAAGGGACTGTTTTTTTTTGTTTATCATACTTACCTAGATTGATGCAGCATCTGTCCCCTGCTGGCTCTAAGACTGAAAACTGAGCAATCAAACACAGCTGATCGCTCCGTTCTCAGAGCTCCAAGAGCAGAGAGCTGATGACTGTGATCTGCCCCCCTCTCCCCCATGCTCATTGGAGCACTGGGCTGTGAAGGGGCTGGGAGTGGCCGGCTCAGCCTCTCTCTGAGAGGCTGAGCTGGGTGCCAGTCCAGGCATAAGGGCACAATCTTTCACGAGCCTGGACCGGCTCTGTGACGTTAGTCGACAGCAGGCTTCAGCCCGCTGTCTGCTGAAAACAGGTCACAGGAGTGCAGAACGAACTGCACTCCTGTGATCCACAGGAGAAGTACAGCCAAACAAGCTTTGGCTATACTTTGATTAATTTTAGTGCATACAAACACAATAAAAAATGTTGGTAAAATATAAAAGGTGATGTTACACTGAGTAAATAGATACCTACCATGTCTCACTTTAACCACTTAATGACCGCCTCACGCCGATATACGTCGGCAGAATGGCACAGCTGGGCACAAGCACGTACAGGTACGTTTCCCTTTAAGAGCCCAGCCATGTTTTGCGCCCGCCGCAAGCGGCACACTCGCGACCCGGTCCTGAGCTCCGTGACCATGGCCGCGGGACCCGCGGACCTGATCGCCACCAGTGTCCCGCGATCGGGTCACAGAGCTGAAGAACGGGGAGAGGTAAGTGTAAACAAACCTCTCCCCATGCTTCCTAGTGAAGCTGTCACTGATCGTCTGTTCCCTTTCATAGGGAAAGATGATCAGTGATGTCACACGCCAAGCCACGCCCCCTACAGTAAAAAAAACACATAGGTCACACTTAACCCCTACACTGCCCCCTAGTGGTTAACCCCTTCACTGCCAGTGACATTTTTACAGTAATCAATGCATTTTTAATTGCACTGATCGCTGTATTAATGCCAATGGTCCCAAAAATGTGTCAAAATTGTCCGACGTGTCCGCCATAATGTCGCAGTCACAATAAAAATTGCTGATCGCCGCCATTACTAGTAAAAAGATAATTATTAATAAAAATGCCATAAAACTATCCCCTATTTTGTAGACGCTATAACTTTTGCGCAAACCAATCAATAAATGCTTATTGCGATTTTTTTTACCAAAAATATGTAGAAGAATACGTATCGGCCTAAACTGAGGAAAAAAAAATGTTTTTTTATTTATTTTTTGGGGATATTTATTATAGCAAAAAGTTAAAAATATTGCATTTTTTTCAAAATTGTCACTCTATTTTTGTTTATAGCGCACAAAATAAAAACCGCAGAGGTGATCAAATACCACCAAAAGAAAGCTCTATTTGTGGGAAAAAAAGGACGCCAATTTTGTTTGGGAACTACGTCGCACGACCGCACAATTGTCAGTTAAAGCGACGCAGTGCCGAATCGCAAAAAGGGGCCTGGTCCTTTAGCTGCAAATTGGTCCGGGGCTTAAGTGGGTTAAAATTGTGCACACTCATGGAACGGCGCCAAACTACGGTACTTAAAAATCTCCATAGGTGACATTTTATAAGCCTTTACAGGTTACCAGTTTAGAGTTACACAGAAGGTCTGGTGCTAGAATTATTGCTTTTGCTATAACGTTCTCGGTGATACCTTACATGTGTGGTGTGAACACTGTTTACAGTATATACACATTCGCGTGACCTACGAATGCGCTCACCTTTTGCACGCATGCATGAGGGGACAGGGGCATTTTATTTTTTAAAATTTTTATTTATTTTTATAACTTTTTTTATTTTTACATTGTTTCTATAACCACTTCAATACAGAGAATGTTCACCCCCTTCCTGCCCAGGCCAATTTTTAGTTTTCAGTGCTGTCGCATTTTGAATGACAATTGCACGGTCAAGCAGCACTGTACCCAAATTACATTTTTATCTTTTTTTTTCCCCACAAATAGAGATTTCTTTTGGTGGTATTTGATCACCTCTGCAGTTTTAATTTTTTCTGGTGAAACTGGAAGTGGCAAAATACTAGTTGTTTTTGGTTTCTTATGCCACGTACACACGACCGGACTTTTCGACAGCAAAGGTCCGATGGAACGAATCCGTCGGACAATTCGATCATGTGTGGGCTCCATCGGACCTTTGCTGTCGAAAAATCTGACGGACTTTAGAAATAGAACATGTTTCAAATTTTTTCCGCCGGAACTCCACCGGACCCAGTTCCTATCGAAAAATCCCCTTGTCTGTATGCTAGTCCGACGGACAAAAAACAACGCTAGGGCAAGCTATTGGCTACTGGCTATGAACTTCCTTATTCTAGTCCGGTCGTACATCATCACATTCAAATCCGTCGGACTTTGGTGTGCTTGTGTGTGGCCAAGTCCGTTCGTTCAGAAAGTCCGTCGGAACTCCGCCGAAAGTCCATCGGGAAGACCGTTGAACCTAGTCCGTCGAAAAGTCTGGTCGTGTGTACGTGGCATTAGACCATAGAGATCAGGGATGTTCCAGTCTTCAGTCACCTCTGTGGTAGGCTAGCTGAACCACTGACTTCAGTCCCGGGCTCCCAGGTAGGACGTAGGAGCCTGGAAAAGTGGTGGAAGGCAGTGGGTGGGGGGCCCCCTCCAGCCACATGTAAAAGCGATCCAGAATCTATTTAGCCACTAGGATTGCTTTTACATTAACCACATGCCGACCGCGCTATAGTCGAAAGACGTCTACAGCGCGGTCGGGTTTCCCTGAGTGGACGTCCTACGGACGTCCTCTCAGAAACTTGCTCCCGCGCGCCCCCTGGGGCGCGCACTCGGGAACATCCGTGACCGCCGGGTCCCGAGGACCCGGCGCATCACGGATCACGGTAAACGGCCGCTGATAGCGGCCGTTTACCACGTGATCGCTCCGTCAAATGACGGAGCGATCACATGTACACAAACCGGCGTCACGTCATGACGCCGGTTCCTCCCTCCCCTCTCTGTACCGATCGGTACAGAGAAGGGAGAAGCGGAGGGGGGGAGACGGGACCAGCGCTGTGGGCTGGATGTGTAGTGCCCACAGCGCTGGTCAATACACTGCCACCGCTGTGCAATACTCTGCCTACTCTGCCACCACTGTGCAATGCTCTGCCACCACTGTGCAATGCTCTGCCTACTCTGCCACCACTGTGCAATGCTCTGCCACCGCTGTGCAATACTCTGCCTACTCTGCCACCACTGTGCAACGCTCTGCCACCACTGTGTAACGCTCTGCCACCACTGTGCAACGCTCTGCCACCACTGTGCAACGCTCTGCAACCACTGTGCAACGCTCTGCAACCACTGTGCAACGCTCTGCAACCACTGTGCAATGCTCTGCCCCCACTGTGCAACGCTCCGCCACCACTGTGCAACGCTCCGCCACCACTGTGCAACGCTCCGCCACCACTGTGCAACGCTCCGCCACCACTGTGCAACGCTCCGCCACCACTGTGCAACGCTCCGCCACCACTGTGCAATGCTCTGCAACCACTGTGCAATACTCTAACAATACTGTGCAACACTAATACTCTGCCAATACTCGCCAATACTCTGCCAATACTCTGCCAATACTCGCCAATACTCTGCCAATACTCGCCAATACTCTGCCAATACTCGCCAATACTCTGCCAATACTCGCCAATACTCTGCCAATACTCGCCAATACTCTGCCAATACTCGCCAATACTCTGCAATAATTTTTAATAGAAACAAAGAATTTTTTTTTTTTTTTTTTAACGAATTTTCTGTATTTTTTGATTTATAGCGCAAAAAATAAAAAACCCAGCGGTGATCAAATACCACCAAAAGAAAGCTGTATTTGTGTGAAAAAAAGGACACAAAATTAATTTGGGTACAGTGTTGCATGACGGAGTAATTGTCATTCAAAGTGTGAGAGCACCGAAAGCTGAAAATTGGTCTGGTTAGGAAGGGTGTTTAACTGCCCAGTGGTCAAGTGGTTAAAGAGAAATGCCAGCAGAAAAAAAAAAAAGATACGGGATGCTTCCTGTAGATGCAGGAATCATCCCAGTATTACCACTCAAAGTCTAGGATGTCATATGACGTCCTATGGGTGGGAAGTGGTTAATGATGTATTAATAAATAGAGCTGCATTAATGTGCCTTTTATACATCTGCCTAGAGTACAGCTTTAAAGTGGTCTTAAAGGGGTTGTAAAGGTAAAAGTTTTTTCACCTTAATGCATTCTATGCATTAAAGTGAAAAAACATCTGACAATGCCGGCCCCCCCAGCACCCCCGTTTTACTTAACTGATCCCTCGAAAGTCCCGCGCTCGCCTCCGACATCCTCTTCGCTGCTCAGCCTGGCTGTTGATTGGTTACACTGCATGGATTGAAAGCAGCGCAGCCATTGGCTCGCGCTGCTGTCAATCACATCCAATGGCACGGCGCGCCAGGGGGGCGGGCCGAGTGATACAGCGAGCGTCTATAGCCGCCGGCTGTATCACGGGAGCACGGCCGCAAGTACTCCACACCATGCGAGGGAGCTCGCATGAAGGTGAGAAGTACTTGCAGGGGGGAGCCGAGACAGCCGCCGAGGGACACCAAAAGACCAGGTTCGGGACCACTCTGTGCAAAACAAGCTGCACAGTGGAGGTAAGTATAACATGTTTGTTATTTTAAAAAAAATTCCTTTACAACCCCTTTAAAGGCAATGTCTCAGGAGGACCAGGCCATTTTTTGTGATACGGCACTGCGTTACTTTAACCGCCAATTGCACGGTCGTGAGACGCTGTACCCAAATATTAATATATAAATTATGTCTTTTTTCCCTCCCACAAATAGAGCTTTCTTTTGGTGGTATATGATCACATCTGCGGTTTTTATTTTTTGCGTTATAAACAAAAAAATACTTATTTTTTTTTACTTTTTCCTATAATACATATCACCCCCCCCCCCCCCAAAAAAAAAGTCTTCATCAAGTTAGGCAAATATGAATTCTAAATATGAATTCTCCTACATATTTTTGGTGAAAAAAATCCCAATAAGCATTTACTGATTGGTTTACGCAAAAGTTATAGCGTATTTAGGGACTTTTCATTATTTTTATTGTTTTTACTGGTAATGGCGGCGATTAGCAATTTTGAGCAGGACTGTGACATTGCGGCGGACAAATCTGACCCTAAGTGACACATTTTGGGGACCAGTGACACCAATACAGTGATCAGTGCTAAAAAAAATTGCACTGATCACTGTACAAATGACACTGGCAGGGAAGGGGTTAACATCGCTGTTCCTGATCACTAGGAACAGATGATCTCTCTGTACTACCCTGTCGAAACGGGATCTGCCTTGTTTACACAGGCAGATCCCCGTTCTACCTCTCTGTGTAGCGATCGTGGGTGGCCGGCAGACACTGTGGCTGCCGGACCCATGCATTGGCTTCCGCTCCGTGCTGCGCGTGCGTGTGCCCACAGTATCCATTGCACAAAACGACATAGGGGTACATTGTTTTGCACAATAGAGCTGCCCTGCCGCAGTATATCTGCGGCAGGCGGTCCTTAACCACTTCAGCCCCGGACCAATTGGCAGCCAAAGGACCAGGCCCCTTTTTGCGATTCGGCACTGCGTCGCTTTAACTGACAATTGCGCGGTCGTTCGACGTGGCTCCCAAACAAAATTGGCGTAATTTTTTTCCCACAAATAGAGCTTTCTTTTGGTGGTATTTGATCGCCCAGGCGGTTTTTATTTTTTGCGCAAAAATAGAGCGACAATTTTGAAAACAATGCAATATTTTTTGCTTTTTGCTATAATAAATATCCCCAAAAAATATATAAAAAAACATTTTCTTTCCTCAGTTTAGGCCGATACGTATTCTTCTACATATTTTTGGTAAAAAAAAATCGCAATTAGCGATTTTTGATTGGTTTGCGCAAAAGTTATAGCATTTACAAAATAGGGGATAGTTTTATAGCATTTTTATTAATATTTTTTTTTTTTACTAGGAATGGCGGCGATCAGCGATTTTTATTGTGACTGCGACATTATGGCGGACACATCGGACATTTTTGACACATTTTTGGGACCATTGTCATTTATACAGCAAACAATGCTATTTAAATGCATTGATTCCTGTATAAATGACAGTTGTAGTGAAAGAGTTAGCCACTAGGGGGAGGGGAGGGGTTATGGGCTGTGACGTGTGTGTGTTTTTACACATTAGGGGGCGGGGCTGACGTCTGACGTCATTGATCGGCTTTCCCGATGACCGGGAACAGCCGATCAATGACAGGCAGAGTAGGAAGCGCTCTTCAGCTCTGTGACCCGATCGCGCGACACCAGCGGCGATCAGGTCCGCTGGTCCCGCGGCCGGGGTCACGGAGCTCCCGACCGGGTCGCGAGCGCGCCGCAGGTATGTGATTTTGCCTGCCCGTGCCATTCTGCCGCAGTATATCTGCGTGAGGCGGTCGGGAAGCGGTTAAAGAGGAACTGCAGTCTGCTCACATAATTTGTAATAAAAACATCTTTGCCATTCTGAAGCTTCCCTCCAACCACTTTGCATATTATTTTATTTTTTTGTGATTTTGTACTTACCAAATATACTGCAGAAATCTCCCTCCACTGAGTCTGGCTGCATCCATTTTAACTGTGGGCAACTGAAGCTGTTGCCTGTTCACTTCCTGGATTTACACAGACACACACCTCCAGCTCTGCTGCTGTCATGGGTCTGGTGCAATTCAGGTGCGAATTGCTCCCTGAAATCGCACCTGAACTGGACCCAAAAATCCACAGGACCCTTTTCAAATTCACACTGCAGCCCCCCCCAGACATGTGTAAACCGGCTCCATTGAATGCAGGTCATACTCACATGTTATGTAAATTGGATGCGGTGTAAAATGCATCCAATTCGCATATATGTGAACCCAGCCTTACAATCACTGTAAAGCCCAACTCCAGGCTAACATTTTAGAAAATGGAATAAAAACTAAAAAGCAACCCCAGCTGCAATACACACCTCCTCTCCTGTGTTGTCTCGAACAGTACCTCTTCTCCACCACAAGATGTCCTCAGTTGTCCAAGTTGACTAGTGCCCAGCAGAATACATATCTTCTTATGAGTCTGACCAGAGCTTACACAGGGTTAATCTGGCCATACCATACAATATACAATTTTCCTGTTCTATTTCCTTTAGATTTACCTTCAACTATGTAGTACAAGGGCCTGCCTGACTGCATAAAAATTAAAAGTGTTTAGGTTTGACCTCATATTATATGTTTTTTGTAAATCTAAAGGCAAGTTTACAATAAAATTCTATAATGTATGGTCAGCCTTAGCTAAACCTTTCTTCCAATTTCTAAATTGCTGCATTTGTAAATTTTAACAGCCAATATAAAGGAATAGTAGCAGTAAAAAAAATGCACTTGTGGATTTAATTAACCCTTTTTTTTGGGGGGTTAATTCTCCTTTAAGTGGGTGTCACACAGGAGGTGTGTCCTATGCCTACATACGTTTGCTGGTAGGTGTCCCTTATTCCCGTCTCAAAATGTTGGGAGGTATGTGTAACATGCAGACATCTTAAGTCTCCCGCGAGGTGCGGGAGACTCCCGCATTTCTGCGGTGGCTCCCGCACACACGCAATCGCCTCCCGATCTCCCAGGAATGATCGGTGCAGGGAACAGCTGTGAAGACCAACTCTGTCCCTGTAGATGTCTCTGCAAACAGCTTCTGCTCCTAGCATCCCCATCAACACTATACAATCTGTCCTTGTAATTAGGGCTCCAGCTGGTGGCCATTTTGTCGTGGACCAAATTGCATTGATATTAATGGGAGAATTCTCAAACGCTAGAGAACAAATGTTCTTCTTAAACACCTCCTTACAGCATAGGACAATATATATATATATATATATATATATATATATATATATATATATATATATATATATACATACACTGTTTGTTTATTTGTTATGTTTTTTACTTTATTTCAGAGAAGATTTTATATATATATATATATATATATATATATATATATATATATATATATATTATATATATATGTAGCGCTGGCTCCTGACGAGCACACGCTATGTGTTTTTCAAAAGTTAATATTCCTGAAACCACAGTTGGGTTTTAGGGCTAATTTTGCCAAATTATGGTTTCAGTACCAGTCTAGCTGGAATTGCACTGAGTTCTCCTTGGCCGTAGGTGTCGCTGTCACCGCCCGAGGCGAAGCAACTGCAGGGACAGGCCCGAATGTATATCGGAGCCTAATTTTTCAAAAGTGGTCCGGTGCCGTCTCGTCTAAGGAGAGGCCCAGCAACTGGAGAAGCATCCAGGGGAGGACTCTTAGGGAGAAGGCCATGCACAAGGCTGGCTTCTCAGAAGGAGCCTGGAGGCTCAGTTTAAGGACACTAAATGGATCTACACTCATACGGTATCACCGGACCGGCTGCGAGATACTGGTACGGTATGATAGCTCTCTAAATTTGTCCCTCAGTTACATTCAAGTCTGTGGCAGAGACTTTGTTCAAGTGTTCTACATCCAAGTCTGTGGCAGAGACTTTGTTCAAGTGTTCTACAACCAAGTCTGTGGCAGAGGTTTTGCTTTACCTAACACTTCACCAGTTGCTAGGCCTAGTGAGAGGAGGTCTATCCGGTGGTTGTGAGAATCCAGCTGTGAAACAGTCATTCTCTGGATTTCTATAGTGAGAGACTTCCTATTCTTGCCGTTTCAAAATACCTGAACTTTCATCCTAACCCTCTACCCTACATTTAAGAGACTGTTTTATCTTTTGAATAAATAACCCAAAAAAGGAAGATAAAGTGTCAGTACCAAGGGAAACCCTAGATGGAGACGAGGTGAAGAAGGTAACGGTAAGCCCAATAAAACCAGCAGCTCCTTCGGGGGTCAGTGCTACATATATATATATATATATATATATATATATATATATATATATATATATATAAAAATCTGCTTTGAAGTAAAAAAATGAACAAGTGTATATGCTGACATCTCACCAAAGCCCCCCAAAAATTTTTAAAAAAATAGTAAAAAATTAAAAAGTGTAAAAAAATAGAAAACTACTAACACCACTCTCCTCTGCCCTACCAACACTGTCCACTGTCCCAACCCCCTCCCCCCAAAAAGCATTGTGAAAAAATATGTATTTAATTAAATTAAAACCAATTATTAAAGCGGAAGTAAACCCATCGATTTAACAGTCTAAAAAAAAAAGGCATGCCGTGAATGCTAACTGCACATTGGCTGTGCTCTCAACCAAACAGTCAAACCATCCAATGGCTGGTGTCATAACGGATCAAATGTGCAGCACTGTGGCAGTTGAAGATTAAACAGAGGCAAAGATGGCAGCTTCCTTGGCTGAAAACGATAGGGGGGTTTACTTCCACTTTAAAAATAAATAAAAACTATTGACACCGTCCACTGCCACATACCACCCGCCCCCTTCCCCAGAAGCACTGTGGAAAAATATTAAAAAGGTGATTTAAAAAATATTTTGCCGCAGGTGGGGGGGGGGGGGGAAGTGGGCGCGAAGCGCCACCTCCCTGAAATTAGTTTTTGCAGGTTGGGATGTCTAAACACGATTTGAGACTCTTTCTAGAAGCCCCTGTGATCTCTGCTGACAAGTTCACTGCCAGTGTTCACCTATTGAACTTGTTAATAAAGCTGATAGAAATAAAAAAAGACCTGTGGTTGGCAGAGCACGCTGTGGTTGGCGGCGTTGAGGCGGCCATGTTGGCCGGGGGCGGGCTTAGCGTAGTGAGTGCAGAGGCGGTGGGCGTGCCTGTGGGCGGTGGGCGTGCCGTGTAGTGTCGCTGTGGGAAGCGCTGGGATCGGCGGAGCTCGGAGTGGGATTCCGGGGGAGCTGATGTCGGTAAGTGCCGGAACCGGGGGGAAGTCCGGGGGAAAGTGGATTGCGGGGGCGGTGTGTGGAGGGAGAAGAGCGGGGAGAGGAATGGACGGAGCCGGGAGCCGGGGGACGGAGGAGCGGTCCCGGGGGAAGGGAGCCGGCTGTGCGCTCCAGATGGGACCGGGATGTGAGAGGAGAGCCGAGCGGGGGGTGCTGGGACCGGGAACATGGAGGTGCTGGATATATGGGGGGCCCTAATGACTGTGAATATGAGGGGGGTCCCCTAAAGACACAATTACTGAGAATATGGGGGGCCCCCTAACTGAGATTATGGGGTGCATTTTTTGGGGGGGGGGGCACAATCATTGGGAATATGGGGACCCCTAATTGAGAATATGGGGGTGCTAGCTATGGGGGCCCCCTAATGCACAATCACTGAGATTGAACTGAGAATGGGGGTGCAGGTTGTATGGGGGACCCTAATAACTGGTGGTACCAGTTAATTTGGGGGGCTGTAATGGCTAAATGGGAATATTGGCAAGCAGGACATATGGGGGGCCCCTAATCACTAGGAATATGGGAGTACAAGTTATGGGGCCCCTTTAATGCACCATGATTGGATATATGGGGGCCCTAATGGCACAGTATCCAGGGTATGATGGGATCTAATGCCCCGTACACACGATCCGAATATCGTACGACCGTTTTCGGTTAATAATCGCAAGTAGAAATTGAATAGCCAATAAAGTCCTGAAAATAAAAAATCGGAAGTGATATCATGTGTTGTAATGTTTTTGTATTGTATTTTTGGACGACAACTATACTGACTAAACGAAAATCGTACGATCGGGAATCGTACGAGGAAAATTTCCGTGCATGTCCGATCGAATAATATCGTATGAACGGTCGTGATCGGCTGTCGAAAGTAGTGTACACAGGATCCGAAAATCGTACGATCCTTCCTCGGACGACCGTTTTTCGTACGATATTCGGATCGTGTGTACGGGCCATTAGAGGGATCAGCGCTTGGCACAGTAATTGACTGCAGATTTAGGGGTTCGGGTTATATGGGGGATGTGTTGTCCCAGTGACTGGTTTTTGTTTGGAAATCTGGGGGTGCAGCATATGGGGGGGAGGGGAGGGGAGGGGGGCTTCCGCTTGTACTGTGATTTGGTTTATGATGTCAATTCAGGGGCAAGGGCATGGCAAAGCGACTGGGGTTTCTTTGTTAATCTATGGGTGATGGATATGGGGGGGGGCGGTCAAGTCCTGGCATAGTGCCCTGTGTATGGCTGGATTTTGAGGGGCACAGCATATGGGGGGCTTCTGCTGACACAGTGGTGGGTGTAGGACAAAACTTTAGGGCTTCAGGTCATGGCACAGAGACTAGTGTGAGGTTGCACATATGGGGGGTGCAGGATATGGGTGGGGAATATGTGTTGGCACAATGATTGGCATTTGACAAAAAATCTGGGGGTGCAGGTTATTGGGGGGGGGGGATTGCTGACACAGTGACTGGTTTATTTGAAGATTTAAGGTGGTGCACATCATGGCACAGTGATCTGCGTGGCTGAGAATTAAGGGGTGCAGCATATTGGGGAGGGGGGGGTCTGCTGGTACAGTGAGTGGTGACGGTTTGGAAATCTCGGGGTGTATGGCAGGGGGTGTGTGGAGGGGGGGGGTGTTGGCACAATGACCAGTATTTGACTGGAAATGGAGGTGCAGGTTATGGGCAGTGTTGGGTGTATGAGAGGAATTAAGGGGGAGCAGGTCATGACACATGAAATGTGGGGGTGCCAGCTGTGGTGAGGAATCTGAAGGCTCCAGCATATGTCTGGAATCTGGAGGTTCTGGTAATTTCAGAGTGACAAGTGTAGGGTAAGAGATTGGGGGGTGCAGGAGATGGGGGGCTGTTGTATGACGATCAGTGAGGGGGTTCAGGTCATATTGCTGGGGGTTATTGTAGGGCATTGTGGATGCTACATGGGTAGAGATCCGGTGTTGCTGTGCCATGATAGGCAGCGGTTGGCACAGTTCTGGACTTGCACCATCAGATTTCCAGGACTTGTGCCGTATTTCCAGCGATACACCATTCACTGTGCCAGTACGTGTCCCCCGATCATCCAAACGCCCACATTTCCTGCCGTGTCTCATACACCACATGGACCCGCTCTTCTCCTCCCCCCGATCGTTCTCCTCCCGGCATACCAATAATAGGACTGAGGAAGGATGTGGACGTTCAGGTTGTAGGACGTTGGTTTCTGCTGGGAAGGGCCGGTGTGAACGTTCATCTTTCTAAATGTATGAATTTTGTACATATGAGAACCTTAACTGGCTGGATTTTCAGATTTAAAAAAAGAAAAGAAACTCCCTTTCAGTGGGATCCCTAGCACTGCGAGGGTTAAATGTTTAAGCCTCGGGGTGGAGGAAAAGGCTGCTCTATTTACCTTATTCCTCGCTCTCCCTGGCACCGCCGCTCTCCTTCTCTCAGAGGCTCCCGGGTATGAACGGGCCCTCGCCGTCCTTGCATACAATGCAGGACTCTTGGTTCTGCGTTGTATTTGATGCGACCGCCGTCCAGAGCACCTTTACAGGAAAAGTTTCAGGTTGCAGAGATGAGGAAGCCTGCTGGAGTGAGGCATAAGATACATGATCGATCGATATTATTATTATTATTATACAGGATTTATATAGCGCCAACAGTTTACGTAGCGCTTTACAACTTGGGGGTAGACAGTACACATACAATACACTTTAATACAGGAGGAATCCGAGGGCCATCCCTTGACTAAACAAGAGTTTAACCCTCGCATTTTGTGGGGGGGGGGGGGTCGATTTTGTCTAAAACAGCCCAAACATTATGCAATTTTCTTTCTTTCCAGCATAGGTGGAGGTAAAGAAAATCAGTCGCTTTTCCCCCATCAACCCAGTGCTGCTGGTGGAATCCCTGCCGCATTGTGTTCTGGTGGGGAGCCGTCAATGCTGGCATCTATAACTGCCGCCAGTGATCGCATGAAAAAAATCTGGTTGTATTGAAGTCGATCGATGGATTGACTTCCGTACAACCAGCCGTCCCATAGATGGATCGAATCCCGACCATTCCTGCTGCAGTGGTTGTGATTTGATTCATCTATGGCTTATTTCCTGGAGTTCAGCTTTAACAAGCAGTTATCCCTTGTAATCTGTGTAGGTGTCTGGGGTGGGGGTGTAGGTGTCTGGGGTGGGGGTGTAGGTGTCTGGGGTGGGGGTGTAGGTGTCTGGGGTGGGGGTGTAGGTGTCTGGGGTGGGGGTGTAGGTGTCTTGGGGTGGGTGTGTAGGTGTCTTGGGGTGTGTGGGGGGGTTTGCACTGCAAGGGTCATTTCTTTTCCTACCTGGAGTGAGGCTGTGAAGCCGGTCATACTTGGATTGAAATTCGGCTGGTTTAGCAGGTTTACCTCCTGTTCACTAAATCCAGTTGTTTACAGGGCTTAATAGCTCAAGCTGAAATTTACACACATGAGTTTATATGTTATGCTAAAAATTTGGACAGTTGTGGAGGCAACATGGACTTTCGTGGTACGATATGAACTTACAACAGTCAATTTACAAAAAATATATAAATTTATTAAACACAAATATATACATCATAAAAAGCCTTCAATAGTAGATAATATACATTGAATGCTGCTAATCATGGAGCATCAAGTTCTTCCAATGTGTGTCAGACAAGTTGATGCTCCATGATCTACCATTGAAGGCTTTTTATGATGTATAAATGTATATATTTTTTGTAAATTGACTGTTGTAAGTTCATATTGTACCACGAAAGTCCATGTTGCCCCCACAACTGTCCAAATTTTTATCTAGTAATAGGACGAAGGTACATACATTTTTTCATAACAAGTAGCGTTTCCATATAGTATACGTTCTGCTGGTCATACTTGGATCAAAATTCGGGTGGTTTAGCAGGGACCGGACAAATTCCGATCCATGTATGGGCAGGCTGGCTGTACAGAAGTCAGTCTATCGATCGTTTTAAAATATCCCCATGATCGGCGCCGCCAGCTAGACCCAGCAGTGTTGATCACTGTATTGTGGTGGCGGTGAAGTCTCCTCCATGTCAGAACACACTGGGGTTAATTTACTAAGAGAGTGCAAAATATGGTGCATCTCTGCATAAGAGCCAATCGGCTTCTAACTTCAGCTTGTTCAATTAAGCGTTGACAATAAAACCTGGGAGCTGATTGGTTTCTATGCAGGACTGCACCAGATTTGGCACTCTCCAGTTTTAGTAAGTAAACCGCTGAGCGGGAAGATTCCCCCATCCACACCTAATGTGTGGATGGGGGAAATGGGTCTGTATATAAATAAATGTATATACAGTACATGTTTCTTATGTATGCGTTCCTATTGGTCTCTTATGTATGCGTTCCTATTGGTCTCTTATGTATGCGTTCCTATTGGTCTCTTATGTATGCGTTCCTATTGGTCTCTTATGTATGTGTTCCTTATTGTTTTCCTATATTTATTGATCCCAGTCTGCCCATTCTCCTCTGACATCAACCAGGCATTTTCCTCCACACAACTGCCACTCACTGGATATTTTCTCTTTTTTGGACCATTCTATAAAAACCTGAGAGATGGTTGTGGGTGAAAATCCCAGTAGATCAGCATTTTTTTTTTTTTTTTTTTAATATTCAGACCAGCCCGTCTGGCACCAACTACCATGCCACATTCAGAGTCACTTAAATCCCCTAATTTCTCCATTCTGATGCTCGGTTTGAACTTCAGCAAGTCGTCTTCACCATATCTAGATGCCTTAATGCACTTGTTGAGTTGCTTCTATGTGATTGGCTGATTAGCAATTTGTGTTACCAAGCAATTGAACAGGTGTACCTAATAAAGTGGCCGGTGAGTGTAATGGCCCGTACACATGATCCGAATATCGTGCGAAATCCGAGGAAGAATCGTACGATTTTCGGATCGTGTGTACACTACTTTCGCGAGGCGATCACGACAGTTCATCCGATTTTATTATTCGACCGGACAAGCATGAAAATTTTCCTTGTAGGATTTCAGATCGTATGATTTTCGTGTAGTCAGTCAGTTTGTCCTCCGAAAATACAATACAAATACATTACAACACATGACGTCACTTCCAAATTATTATTATTATTATTATTATTATTATATATATATATATATATATAATTTTTTTTTTTTTTTTCTGTTGTAAGAAAGTTTTCGGGACTTTAGTTACCTATTCAATTTCTACCTGCGACTATTAAGCGAAAAAAGTCGTCCGATATTCGGATTGTGTGTACGGCCATTAGCTGTCGGTTTTGTAAAAAAAAGATCCACGGGTGATGCCAGAAGATCTCCCCAACCGAATCGATTTTTTTTTTTTTTGCGTGAAATAATAACTTTCAGTCAAATGTTAATTGAAACGGTTAAAACTGTAACTGATCATTTATGATTGCAAGCATGGCTGAGATAACGGCTCAGTTCTTGAGGACATTACAGGAAAGTACTGGGGTACCGCAGTGTATATCTTGCAGGCACATCGGGGGGGGGGGGGTACGGGGGGGGGGGGGGGGGGGGGGGGGGGGGGGGGGGGGGGGGGGGGGGGGGGGGTTACGCTATAATCAAGGCAGATAATGGCACTGATTGGCACTGAGTGAGGAAATACAGAGCTGGTCATGGAAGATGTGAAGATGATGGACAGCAACTTGTGTGAAGCTGCAGAAAGGAAGTTTCGGCTTAGACCATAAAAGTGTTTACAAGCACAGGACTCCATTGTATGACATGGGGGGTTATTTCACGTGTTGGCGCTACATCCATACGCAGTGGTATCATGATATAGTAGAGAAGCCTGTCCTGGTGTAGATAGAGATTTGGGTGTAAAAGGTGATGTAACTCGCCTATGGTATAAGAAGAGATTGTAGTGAACGGTACAATGCTGATGATTTAGAGTGATTAAAGTGTATCTATATCCAGTTTGTCTAGTTTTGGATGAAGTTGCATCGTTAGGCGGGCCATACACTGTTTAAATCTCGGCCGGTTCAGCAGGATCTGGCCAAGTTTCGAACCATTAATGGGAAGGCTGAATGTACCAAGTTGATCTATCAATTGGGTACAACCAGCCTGCCAGATTCTTTTGTGATTTATCACCGTCTTCTCCCGGCGGGGACGGCTTCCCCTCCACCAGTAGAAGACAATGGCCTGGCAGGAGGAAATCCTGCATCAACACTGTCTGTGCTCCACCCATAGAAGACCTCCATATACACAGGCCAATACCCACAGTTGCTCGAAAGCAGTGGTCTCCAAACTGCGGCCCTTTGCTTTTTTTTTTTACCCGGCTCTTGGTGCATAGTTCCTGCCGATGACACCAACAATAGGGGAACTGTTTCTCCCACTGACAATAATGACGGCACACTATTCCTCTGACACCAATGATGGCACACTATTTCTCTTATTGATAGCAACAAAGGGGAACGATTACTCCCCCTAATACTAATCATGGGGAGGTGTTAACTCCCTCTGATACCAGGACATTTTCTACTCCCACTGTCCACAGTGCGGCCCCTAAAGTTTGAAGGAGAGTAACGTGAAGAAATTGTGTGCCATTGTTGGTGTCATTGGGCGGAATTGTGTCCCATCATTGGTGCCATTGAGAGAAATTGTGTCCAATTGTTGGCATATTTGGGAGGAGGAATTGTGTCCCATCATTGGTGTCATTGGGTGGAATTGTGTCCCATCATTGATGCCATTGAGAGAAATTTGTGTCCAGTTGTTGGCGTATTTGGGAGGAGGAATTGTGTCCCATCGTTGGTGTCATTGGGTGGAATTGTGCCCCATCATTGGTGCCATTGAGAGAAATTTGTGTCCAGTTGGCGTATTTGGGAGGAGGAATTGTGTCCCATCGTTGGTGTATTTGGGAGCACTTGTGCCCCGTAGGAGGGATTGTGTCCCATTCTTGGTGTCATTGGGAGGAATTGTGTCCCATCATTGATGCCATTGAGAGAAATTGTGTCCAATTGTTGGCGTATTTGGGAGGAGGAATTGTGTCCCATCGTTGGTGTATCCCATTGTGGGTGTCATTGGGAGAAATTGTCTTTCATCATTGGTGTAAATTGGGGGTGGGGGAGAATTATACCCCATTGTTAGTAGCAGTGAATGAAATGATGCCTCAAGGGCCACATAAAGGCAGGGAAAGGGCTGCAGTTTGCAGACCACTGGTATAGACCAGACAATATTGGTTCTCTCACCCAGGTCTCTTGCCAGATTAGATCAGGGGTCTTCAAACTTTCTAAACAAGGGGTCAGTTTACTGCTCTTTACACCTTAGGTGGGGCCCATTGAGTAGAAAATGGTATCAAGGAAAAGAATGGTGCCCCATCGATGGTGTCAGTGAGAAGAATAATGTCCCACCTCAGTGGAGGAATAATGTCTTATTATTGGAGTCAGTGGAAGAATAGTTCCTCATCACTGGTGTCAGTGGGTGGAATAGTGCCTCATATCAATACAAGAAATAGTGTCCCAAGGGCCACGTCCGGCACCGACCTGCAGTTTGGAGACCCCTAGATTAGATCTTTAGGATGTGTACAGATACTTGTACAAAGAACAGTTCTTGTTTGTAGCAATCAATCAGGATGTCCCCATCATCACCCCATGCTGCAGTACAATCATGAACAGGTGGAATTTGGTTGCTCTGGGCAACAGGAAAACATCATCTTTCAGACACTTTGACATGTCAGAGTGCAAGGTGAGGCCAGGTGTTGGGGTGATGATTTGTATTGGTTTTGACTAGGTGACATTAAAGGGGGGTTTGTGGAAGGCAAAAATGTGATGGTCAACGGCTAGTGGGGAAGTTTGATGCACAAAGGATCACTTATAACGGATACAGTGATGGGTCTAGTAAATGTCCAAAGCAAAGGGGAGGTAAGTAGCAGAATGTGGTGTGTTTTATGTTGGTGCACAAGATGTGCCAAGTTTGTGCACCATATATGTATTTGTGCAGCTTGCTGTTCTCCCTGAATCTGTCTTCCCAATGCCATCTCTGTGTGGGAGAGGATCTGCTCAGTGACGTCCATAGAACTGACTAATTGTAGGTTTTGTGTGTGGGGCTCTATGCACGAATAAATGACATTTTACTGCTTTCTGTTACTTTACACAGAAGGCCAGTACTCTCTAATGCAGAATATCTCCCACGTCACAGCTGTCCTTATATTGATTTCTACAAATCACTGACATCCTGACAGATTATCGGATCAGTAATTAGCAAGTATTTAATTATTATAATTTATATGGTAATCGCACATAAACAACTCTGTCCTATAGGTTAGGTTTTATAATCTTAATCTGTTCTGACGCCTGTCCTGATCAAGCTTTCCCCGATGGGGGTTTGTGGGAGTTGTAGTCTTTTATGTCCCCTTCCCTCCCCCATGTTCTCACATGTCTCTCCGCTCTCCTAAATGTCATTGATACGAATGCTCCTTACGTGCTTTTGTTACCTTCACGCTGTTACTTGCATTGGAAAACAAGCAAATAATGCAACCTAGTCCACGACACCGATCAAATGTGTTTACCCTTCTCCCACACATATGGTAGGCTTCATCATAGTGAGCGATCGCACAGAGTACATAGACCAAACTAAGGGAATTTCACATTGATAGCTGATTTTAAAAAAAAAAATTCCTCCTAGGAGTGGCAGACTCCGCTCTGATTTTTAGTCTTTGCACATATACCTGACGGTTTCAAATGTGAGGCCCATAAACGGCAAGGTTGTTTTTCCCACAGAAAAGGTTACATTTTTGGAATGACTCGGGGTCGGTTTATGGTTTGTTTGGATGCAAATATCTTCATTATGAGTTTAGTTGTTGCAATGTGTGGTAAGAGTTGCAACCAATCAGACTTTATTTTCAGAAAGATGGATTGCAATTGGTTGCTATTGCTTACTGCACGTAAGAGCGAAACCACTGGGAAATCGAATGTAGCCTTTCTCAACCTTTTAGCCCCAAAGGAAAATTTTAAGTGATTGTAAAGCCTCGTACCCCCCTAAAAAAAATCACAAACATACTTATACTTGCCTGCTCTGTTGTAGTGGATTTGCACAGAGCAGCCCAGATCCTCCTTTTCTCGGGTCCCTCGTCTGTGCTCCTGTGGAGTGCCCCCACAGCAAGCAGCTTCCTATGGGGGCACCCGAGCTGAGTCATAGCTCCCTGTGTCCATTTAGACACAGAGTCCTGGCCCGCCCCCCTCTCTCTCCTTGGCTGACGGACTTTGAATTACAGAAGTGGGAGCCAATAGCACCGCTGCTGTGTGTCAGCCAATCAGGAGGAGCGTCTCCAACGGCCAAGACACTTGTGGAAATCGCTGGAGGAAGATGGGGCTCAGGTAAGTGTTGGGTGGGCTGGGTTGGGTTTTATCTTACTGCATAGAACGAATTAAGATAAACTTTCTGCCTTTACAGCCCCATTAAAATAATTTTCAGGTCTTATGGAACACCTGCTGATACTAATATATGGGGGTCAGTGAGAATAATGCCCCTTACATTGGTAGTCATTGGGAGAAAGAATGATAATTACATTGATGGTCAGTGGGAGGAAGAACTCGCCTTCATTGGTGGTCAGTGGGAGGAAGAATGCCCCTTACATTGGTGGTCAGTGGGAGGAATAATGCTCCTTAAATTGGTTGTCAGTGGAAGAAGGAATGTTCCTTACATTGGTGGTTATTGGGAGTAAGATTGCCCCATACATTGGTTGTCAGTGAGAGGAGGAATGTCCTTTAATATTGGTGATCAGTGGGAGGAAGCCACCCCCCTTACATTGGTGGTTTTTGGGAGGAAGAATGTCTCAAAGATTGGTGGTCATTTTGTAGGAAATTGGCCCTTACATTGGTTTTCAGTGAGAGGAAGAATGCCCTTTACATTGGTGGTCATTGGGAAGGGGAATGCTCCATACATTGGTGGTCATTGAGACGAAGCACTCCCCTTATATTGGTGGCCTTTGAAAGGACGAATGCCCCTTACATTGGTTGTCAGTGGAAGGGGGGATGTTCCATACATTTGTGGTCATTTGTTGCTGGCCCTTACATTGGTGGTCATTGGGAGGAAAATGGTTCTTACATTGGTTGTCGCAGCTTAAGGTGCCCCTAACAAACTCTAGAGGAACGCTGAGAATATCTGCTTTATTGGAATAAACTAAAGACCCGTACACACCATGAGAATATTGTCTGATCGTCTGTCTTTTTTCTTTTATTTTTTTGCATGCTAATCTCGTATGAAAAATGAAGAGGTTACTCAACTTATGAAAATTCTCATACAACACGTGATGTGTTATTTCCAAGCGTACATCGCCTTGCTCTATTGCTCTATTTTTATTATTTATTTTTTAACAAAAACTGTACTGATCAGACCAATTGGACTTTCTGGTATCATATGAGAAAAATGTTCAGGTTTGTCCCATCTGATAATTTCGGATGAACCGTTGTGATTGGCTCTCGAAAGCTCTGTACTAATGATCAGATTATTGTACGATCGTTATCAATGCTACATTTTTTGTCTTAGTTTCTGATCGTGTGTACTAGGCTTATCACTATCTATACATAGTGATGTTTGCTTTATTAAATGAGTCTGATTGGCCTTGGATAAACAAAAACCTAATTGTCTGCTACTGGTCAGTGTAGTGTCCCTCTTGTTGGTGTGTTGGCCCCCACCGGTCCCTGTCCTCCACCTCTCCGATCTTTGCTCTGGCTAAACAAATGGGACAATTTTGGATTTACAATTCCAGTCTGGGGCAGATCTATAAAAAGTAAATGTTGCTTTCAGAGCCCTGTTTCCTTTTTTTTTTTTTTTTTTTTTTAAATGCATGTTGCAGAATGAAAGCCCCCCCCCCCCCTCCTAGTTGCCATGGGTAACAATCCCATTTTGTCTTTTATTTGTGTTATTAATCACCCCCAGTGTATTTCAGGCACTTACGCTGATGAAAGTCTTTTACCGGAGGATTAGTTCCAGTTTATTTACTCTTCTCTCTCTTGTTTCTATGACTCCCTTATTTCCTGTGACTGCACACCTATCCCGCTATAAGCAGACCCCGCTGTCACCTCGCCAATATCATTTCCCTATTTAACTCCATGATCTGTTAGGCGGGCCATACATGATACAATTTTATTCAATTTTCTTTAGATTTACCTTTTAACTATGTAGTGCAAGGGCCTGCCTTATTGCATACAAATTGAAAGTGTTTGTTTAGGTTTGACCTCATATTACACGGGGTCCCCGGGTTACGAACCCGTTAGGGACTGTCCTTCAGTTTGTAAATCGGAAATGTTCGTAAGTCAGCCACGCATGCGCAGAACGACAATTACGGACATTTCCGATGTTCCGTCGAATGCCGTTGTGCGCGGCAAATTACGGACATTTCCGATGTTTGCCATCATTTTCCAAGGCTCCATCTGGCCACACATTCGCAGAACGGTTGAGAATCCGTGGAAGATGGCAGAGGGTCCCCGCAGCGCCCGGTTCGTAAGTAGGAGAGGTTCGTAGGTCGGGCGTTCGTAAGTTGGGGACCCCCTGTATATGGTTTTGGTAAATTGTCCAAGAAAATTGTATAATGTATGGCCAACCTTATCAGCATGCCTCACCCTCCCCCCCCGATGCAGTATCCATACAATTCCTGCTGTGTCCGGTGATGTCAGTGTCCGGTGATGTCAGTGTCCGGTGATGTCAGTGTCCGGTGATGTCAGTGTCCGGTGATGTCAGTGTCCGGTGATGTCAGTGTCCGGTGATGTCAGTGTCCGGTGATGTCAGTGTCCGGTGATGTCAGTGTCCGGTGATGTCAGTGTCCGGTGATGTCAGTGTCCGGTGATGTCAGTGTCCGGTGATGTCAGTGTCCGGTGATGTCAGTGTCCGGTGATGTCAGTGTCCGGTGATGTCAGAGTCCAGTGTGCCTTCTACTGCCTCTCCTCTGTCCTCGCTGCTCCTTCTGGCTCTTGTGTGTCCTCTGATTCTTTCCTCCACCTTTCACACGGGTCTCCCTGTCATCTCTCTTCCCTCCCCCCTCCTCCTCCTCTCCTGCTGACCTCGCCGCCCCTCTGCCCCCTCATTCAATCATTCTTTCACTCGCTGCTCTGCTCCCTTCCATAATGTTTCTGTTTAGCTGTCACATTGCACCTACACAACCTGACATCTGAAGCACTTGTCTGTCACACAAGCCAATACAGAAGCTTCTTTTGGAGGGGGCTTACTAGACTGTGATAAGGGTGGGGGGGGGGGGGGGAGATTAGATGTGGACTTCAGCAGCCATGGCTGAATGTTTAACCCATTTTACCTGTACAGTCACCTGCTTTGACATTTACTCTTCTAGCACAATGGTATCATTGTTTGAGTTCCTGGAGTGGCCGTTGTCGTCCTGATCATTATGTATGTAGGCTCAGCCAATCACACCATCTGTCTGTGCTCTGGATTATAGTCGGGGAACATGTTTTGCATAACAACGTACAAAGCAAATTTTCTTTTTTTTATTGCGCTGATAAAAACGGTTGCGCTGTATAGCTGTTACCTTGGCAAGCTGGCTGCGTGTCGTTTGATGCACAAATATACTTTCTGCATGCAATATAAATTTAGGATCAACCGAACACGTGCGAGATAATAACTTGGATTTTATTATTAGCTTTACAGTGTCGCTATAGCAGCAGCTGCTTGGGGGAAAAAAGCCGCATTGATTTGTAAGAACTGGAGATGCATTTTTTGCGGCAGTTTTGTAAATCTGTCCCAGCGCCCTGTTGATTGGGGGGTGTATATGGGTGTTAAAGTGGTCGCAAACCTCAAGACATGAAATATGAACAAAGCATATCCCTCTATAGTATGGATAAAAATCAATGTTTTTTTAAAAACTTTAAAAAAAAAAAGTCAGCTTTATTTTATTTTTTAATCAAATTTATTTTAATGAAATGCATTTGGAGTAAAAATCTAAAGATAGTTTTTCTATTTAATTAATAATTTAGTTTATTCAGCATGAAATGGAGCTTAGTTATGTAGCATGAGGAGGTATATTCTGCAAAAATTTACATTTTTGGTAAACTCATTCAATAAACCCAAGCTGGGATAACATGCACTGCATTGATGCATTTACACAATGTCACAGTAACCATGAGATAAAACGAAGTTCAGGAATATTCCTTTATCCCTTTTGTTTTGCAAATCTATGTACACTACAAACTGTATGATTGAATCAGTTCTGATATTTCTTTTTTTACTAACCTGACAGCTTATTATTCTAAATGGGAAAACTTCATTTTGTTTGCAAATATTAAAGATTCTAACTACCAGCAAGAATACGTCCTTATTGGAACTTCCGCTTATCGGATTCCTCCCCCCCTCCGGTGCCACAATTGGCACCTTTCAGGGGGAGGGGGGTGCAGATACCTGTATAATACAGGTATCTGCCCCGCCCATATCCGGGAATGCCCGCCCATATCCAAGGGTTCCCGTTGTGTCTTGGGAAACGCACAGTTCCCAGGACACAATGGGGACCAATAAAGACGTCCGGTTGGGTGGGTGCCCGGCTGTGAAGCCATAGCCGGGTGCCCACAGTTGCAATGCTGGCGCAGCTGAGCGGATCGGGGGGCCCTCGAAGCTTCGACCCCCCCCCCCCTGCATCGCTGGACCCTGGAACAGGTAAGTGTCCGATTATTAAAAGTCAGCAGCTGCAGTATTTGTATCTGCTGACTTTTAATATTTTTGGTGCGGGTGGAACTCCGCTTTAAATCGGAAATGTTCGTAAGTCAGCCGCGCATGCGCAGACCGACAATTACGGACATTTCCGATGTTCTGTCGAATGCCGTTCTGCGCATCCGCGGCAAATTACGGACATTTCCGATGTTTGTCGTCATTTTTCGAGGCTCCGTCTGGCCGCGCATGCGCAGAACGGCCGAAGGTCCGCGGAAAATGGCAGCGCCCGGTTCGTAAGTAGGAGATGTTCGTAGGTCGGGCGTTCGTAAGTCGTGGACCCCCTGTATTTTGTAGACGCTATAACTTTTGCGCAAACCAATCAATATACGTTTATTGTGATTTTTTTTTTTTTTTTTTTTACCAAAAATATGTTAAAGAATACGCATCAGCCTAAACTGAGGAAATAGTTTTTTTTTTTATATTTTTTGTGGGGATATTTATTATCGCAAAATGTAAAAAAGAATGCATTTTTTTTCAAAAATTGCGCTCTTTTTTTTTTTTTTTTGTTAGCGCAAAAAATAAAAACCGTAGGGGCGATCAAATACCACCAAAAGAAAGCTCTATTTGTAGGGAAAAAAGGACGTCAATTTTGTTTGGGAGCGACGTCGCACGACTGCGCACTTGTCAGTTAAAGCGACGCAGTGCCGAATCGCAAAAAGGGCTCTGGTCTTTGGCCAGCAAAATGGTCCGGGGCTTAAGTGGTTAAGACCTATTAAATGAGACACGAGGGCCGCATGCGCTGACCCATAGAAACCGGCGACGTTCCAGGAGTGCTGAAGTAAGTTCTGCGATTTGGATCAGCTGCCGCATGCTGTGCTTTGCCTTGTATAACCCAAATATTATACAGACCTGGAAATGAATGTGTGATGTCTGAGCACCCCGCCGGCTTTTCCTTTTCTCCAGCCTCTGTCAGTGAGACTGCTTGCTGTGCCAAGACTGTTAGCTGTAGATCCTGTACTGAGACTTGGTTGTGCCAGGGAAGGGCGGCCTCCGTGTGCCCGCTGAGACATTGGGACTCGTTCTGTGTTTCGGATGGATCCTTGGCATTTTCTACACACGTAAACTGTAAATAAGTAATAGTGTAATTAGAATTTTAAACTCAGCTGTTTACTAATAAGTGCCTTTCTAGCCATTTACCACTTCTCCATGAAAACTTTTTACACCCTGGCGTGAACGTGTTACTAACCCACCGCTAGACAGATGGCTTTTCAGCACACGTTGCTATGGTGCTGTGAGATTTAAAGAGCGGCTCCCGGGTACACATCGGATCAATCTATGAACTGCTGATGCACTCCGGGAAGCCTTGCGAGTGTGCGAGCCCACTCAGTTTTTATATAATCCGAGGTATAAGAATCTCTGTTGCAGCCAGAATCGGCAAACTTTTCACTGTGTATATCAGGCCCCATGCACACCGGGAATTTAGCTCTGGGGCATTGGGTTCCGGCATTTATATGCTGGCAGAGGGCACAGGTTCACCATCCAGCCCCGCTGCCAGCAGATTGTCAAACTCTGAGGGCCTGTTTACACCGGAGAGCCGCGTTCCCGCCCTGCATTCCAGTTGCAATGCCCTTGTGATCTGCTGCGGTGGGTTAGTTCAAGTTAACGACCCCCAAATGCAAGTCGCAAACACATTATGTTTGCCCACACTGGATTGCATGGTATGAAAGTACCATGCAATGTGGTTGACGCACGTTTCACTTTTGGTGTGATTACAGCCCAATCAAAATGAATGGGGCTGGAGTTGCACTGCACAGAGCTGCATGTGAAGCATTCCTGTGCAATTCACATGCAGTTCCTAGTGTCAATGGGCCCTGAGAGTCTTGACAGCTGCCACGGCTGGACGGTGCACCTAGTGGACTAACGTTTAGGGCAATATGTGCCCAGGAATGAATGCTAGAAGTCTGTGTGCCGGGCATTCGTCTCTGGATACATACTACCCTTAAAGTGTTACTAAACCCATAACCGTAAAATCAGTCTTTATATTCAGTAAACTAAAGCATGCTTGTTATACTCACTGTGGAACCTAAGGGGCTAATCCTCTGCATTGTGTAAAAAGGCTGCTGTTTGATCCTGTATTCTCTTATCCTCCTCTTCTTTTACTGTCCCCAATCCATCTCCTTGTAGAACAGAGCTCTGCACATGCTCAGTTATGTGTGTGTTTATTTTTTGGGTGCATGTGATCAGCACCAGGCCAATCATCACTGTCCAAACAGTCAGGGGTCATGCAGCCTCATAGGACAGTCAAAGGAGAATGAAAACTCCTCTTACAAGCTTTAAAGTGGTTGTAAACCCTTACAAACCACTTTGACCTACAGGTAAGCCTAGATTAACGCTTACCTGTAGGTCCAATAAATATCTCCTAAACCTACATGGTTTAGGAGATATTTAGAAAAGAAAAGGCACCACCATCTACGGCGCATGCACCGTAGACAGCGGCGCGCAGGCGCACTGAGCATGCCGAGATCACGGCGATATGCCGCTCGCGTGCTCATGCCCGGGATTGACGTCATCGCCGCTCCATCGAATGACAGCGCTGGAGCTGCGAGACCCGGAAGTCACTCCGGCTTTGATGGCGGAGGTCGTGGACGAGGGTCACTTCGGGGGCTTCGTTCTCAGGTAAGTTATTCATAATGAGCTAGTATGCTATGCATACTAGCTCATTATGCCTTTGCCTTGCAGGTTCCGTTTTTTTTTTTTTCTTGTGCAGGAATACAGTTGCTATGGTTGCTAGGAAGAAGTTGAATTGTTTTAGTGCTTATAGAAAATAATTGGCTGGGGCTTGAAATGAAGAAGTCCTTTAAAATGGTATTAAATTACACAAAGGGCTTGGGCAGCAATTATATGTATCACTTCGTCAACAAAGTCGAGTTTTCCTTTGAACCATGATGCAAGAGTACAAATGACAGCTCAGCAGTGACAGGACCTTATTTCTGTCCTGACAGGACAAATTTAAAGTGTATCTATAGACAAAATCACATTATTAATTTCCACATTTATACGCCAAGTATTTCCTGCCTACTCCTATTATTCGGAGAGATCTTGGGAGTTTGTGAAGATCCCCACACATTTACTTCCTTGAATTCTGTGACATGTACAGCGCATCCGGAAAGTATTTACAGCGCTTTTTCCACATTTTGTTATAGCCTTATTCCAAAATGGATAAAATTCGACAAACGATACCCCATAATGACAACTTGAAAGAAGTTAGTTTGACATCTTTGCAAATTTATTAAAATTAAAAAAACTTCCATGTACATAAGTATTCACAACCTTTGCTCAATACTTTGTTGAAGCACCTTTGGCACCAATTACAGTAGGGGTCTCAAACTGGCGGCCCTCCAGCTGTTGCAAATCTATAAGTCCCATCATGCCTCTGCCTGTGGGGAGTCATGCTTGTACCTGTCAGCCTTGCAATGCCTCATGGGACTTGTAGTTTTGCAACAGCTGGAGGGCCGCCAGTTTGAGACCCATGAATTACAGCCTCAAGTCTTTTTGAGTATGATGCCACAAGCTTGGCACATCTATTTTTGGCCAGTGTCTCCCTTTCTTCTTTGCAGGACCTCTTAAGCTCCATCAGGTTGGATGGGGAGTGTTGGTGCACAGACATTTTCAGATCTCTCCAGAGATGTTCAATCGGGTTCAAGTCTGGGCTGTGGTTGGGCCACTCAAGGACATTCACAGAGTTTTTCCCATAGCCACTCCTTTGTTATCTTAGCTGTGTGCTGAGGGGTCGTTGTCCTGTTGGAAGATGAACCTTCGTCCCAGTCTGAGGTCCAGAGCGTTCTGGAGCTTGTTTTCATCAAGGATGTCTCTGTACATTGCTGCATTCATCTTTCCCTCGATCCTGACTAGTCTCCCAGTTCCTGCCACTAAAAAACATCCCCACAGCATGATGCTGCCACCACCATGCTTCACTGTAGGGATGGTATCGGTCAGGTGATGAGCGGTGCCTGGTTTTCTCCAGACATGACGCTTGCCATTCAGTCCAAATAGTTTAATCTTTGTTTCATCAGACCAGAGAATTTTGTTTCTCATGGTCTGAGAGTCCTTCGTGGCTTTCGTCTGGCCACTCTACCATACAAGCCTGATTGGTGAAGTGCTACAGAGATGGTTGTTCTTCTGGAAGGTTCTCCTCTCTCCACAGAGAAACGCTGGAGCCTCTGTCAGAGTAACCATCCGGTTCTTGGTCACCTCCCTGACCTAAGGCCCCCCCCCCCAATGCTCAATTTGGCCAGATGCCTTGCTCTAGGACAGTGGATGATGGAGGCCACTGTGCACATTGGGACCATTAATACTGCAGAAATATTTCTGTACCCTTCCCCAGATCTGTGCCCCCATACAATCCTGTCTCGGAGATCTACAGACAATTACTTGGATTTCATGGCTTGGTTTGTGCTCTGACATGCACTGTTAACTGTGTAGACAGGTGTGTGCCTTTCCAAGTCGTGTCCAATCAACTGAATTTACCACATGTGGACTCCAAGTTGTAGAAACATCTCAAGGATTATCAGTGGAAACAGGATGCACCTGAGCTCAATTTTGAGTGTCATGGCAAAGGCTGTAAATACTTATGTACATGGGGATTTTTTTTTTCATTTTTAATTTGCAAATATTTTAAACAAACTTCTGACATTGTCAGTATGGGGTATTGTTTGTAGAATTTTGAGGAAAATAATTAAATTAATCCATTGTGGAATAAGGCTGTAACATAACAAAATGTGGAAAAAGTGAATATTTTCCGGATGCACTGTATGTAATATGCCCTGTGGGTAGGCACTGCTGTGGCACACATTTCATAGAGCCTGCCTTCTGAATGAGGAGGAGGCGGAGTCAGTACAGGAATCACAGCTTGCAGGCAGCAAGGTACCATGGGATATGTAGTTCTTAGAAATTGAAAGGCAACAGCAGAAGAGAAGCTGCTGTTGCCTGATGGGTTTACTTCCTCTTTGGTTCCCTGCAAAGGTAAAGCATAATGGACTTCTATGCATCGCAAGTCACCGATGTCCCCTTGTGTACAGCGCCTACATCTTCTTGGTGGGTCTCGCTGCTTCGGCGCTGTCATTCAACGGAGCCGCAATGACGTCACTCATGCGCATGCGCACGGGAGCCGCGACTCGCGTCATGTCGCCGTGAACAGCGGCGCACTCAGTGCGCCTTCACGCCGCTGTCTACGGCGCATGCGCACGGGAGCCGTGACTCGCGTCATATCGCCGTGAACAGCGGCGCACTCAGTGCGCCTGCGCGCCATAGACAGCGGTGCCTGTCTTTTGGCAAATATCTCCAAAACCGTGAAGGTTTAGGATATATTTCTTGGACCTACAGGTAAGCCTTAATCTAGGCTTACCTGTAGGTCAAAGTGGTTTGTAAGGGTTTATAACCACTTTAAGTTTTAGCCTTAAAGCAGAGCTCCAGCCCCCCCCCCAGAAAAAAAAGTCATAATCTACAAATACTGTAGCTGCTGACTTTTAATATTAGGACACCTGCCTGTCCTGGAATCCAGCGATGTCGGCACCCCAGACGATTTTTCAATCGGCTCTCGGGTGCTGCTGCCACCATTCCTTGTAAAGGAAACCGGCAGTGAAGCCTCCCTACTGCGCATGCATGAAGCACCAGTTATCCTGATCGGTTGGATACCGGACGTTCCCCCCAGTACACCCCTGGCTAGGGTTGAGAGCCACTTGCGTGACAGGTCCCCTTAAAAAGGGACCATATAGTTCCGGTAAGGAGACAAGTTTGCCCTATGGTGGAGGTCTTCACATCTTTTCTTGGTGTTATACAAGTCACTTTTATTTCAAGACAGCTGGAGTCTTCACATAGACTGTTTAAAAACACGGAACTTGTTTGCTACATTGTGCATTTCAAGACGCACTTTTACATACATATATTTTTTTTGTGATATAATTTTTTGTGATTAATTAGCTTTTCATGGTGAAGCGGCTGTTACACAACCCCTAAGGGATTGCGTTCACTCACTCCCAGGGGTTTATACACATATCCGGTCACCATTGCAATTTTTAAGCTCTGTAGGGTGTTTATTGTTTGAATTATTATTGTTTCTTCTTTGCATCATTGTCACTAAAGGTTCACTGGCTATATTCTAGGATATAGTTTGCACTCAACTCAATAGTCATGATATTAAGTTGGCACTTATTTTGCATATAGCCAGTAATAGGCATTATATTGTCCTGAATGCCCTGTAGGGTGTTCACTATTTTTTCATCAAGTTGAAGTAATATCCTTTTTCCGGACTATTTCCACCTAGGTTTACTGGCTATAGTCCAAGATATAGTTTGCACACTATTTAAAGTATATGGTATAAAATTTGTATCTTCTTTTCAACAGTCGATAACAGGTATCATATATCATTGAATGCTCGGTAGGGTGTTTACTTATTTTCACTAGTTTTTTATTATATGTTAATTTATGCTCTGTAGGTCGTCCTCTGATCTCACTAGTCAGTGTATATCCACTTTGCACATTTACTTTCACTTCCACTCAAATAGGAAGAGCCCAGCCGGGTTTTTATTATTTTTTTATTTATTCATTTTTTCTATTGTTTATGGGATAGTCTGATAGCATGCAGACTTTTTCTTTGACACTTTTCACGTGACACGTATAGCTATTTGGGTAATTACCATTCTGTACTTATTTGGTATAATATTTTATATCATATATCACATTTTTTGATATCTTCAATCTTTAGCGCAGCTCCTTTCCATATCCATGAAGCATGCTACGCTTTGTGAATGGCCCGACGGTGGGGAAGCAGGAGGGGGCCAAACTTCTGGGGGGACCTCAGTGGGCCAAGGTCACCTGGAAGTGTGGATGGGCACCTGTCAAAACCAAGTACCCGCTCCCCCCTGAAAGGTGCCTCATGTGGCAGTGGAGGGGGGTAGGAAGCAAACAAGCGGAGCTTCCACTTTTGGGTGGAGCTCCGCTTTTATTATCCTTTTCCCTCAGCTGAGACTTGTTAAGCCCTTGGATGTAAAAGCTTTTGCTCACCACACCTCCACTATTGTGTCCAGAGCTTCAAAACATGGGTATTGTACTTCAGCTAAGAGGCACTTCTGTCATCTGCAGGATCTCCAGTGGTCAGACTTGTCTCATGACATTGATCCTCCTAATGTACAGCCGTCATTTACAGTGGCTGGGTGTCCTATAATGTCTGTGTGCCTCTGGGCATGTGCAGCTCACTCATGCTTGCTTTATATATAGTGATATAAATGTACTATATAACCACCCGAAGTGTTCATATTGCTTCTGACATAGTGTGGGTTATAATGGTCTACATAAGGGATATGCAATTAGCGGACCTCCAGCTGTTGCAAAACTCCAAGTCCTATCATGCCTCTGGGTGTCATGCTTTTGGCTGTCAGTCTTGCTATTCCTCATGGGACTTGTAGTCCTGCAACAGCTGGAGGTCCGCTATTTGCATATCCCTGGTCTACACCATTTTTGTAACAAGGTGGAATGTAATTATTATGGGTAGTAAATAAAAAAGAGAAAGTGAACCTCTCACCATGGCAACGTTTTATAAAACACACAGCTGTTTAAAAGCAGGCACTCCAAGTGTGTCTACATGCACACATCATTGTTAAAAATTCCTAAAAAATAAAACATTTGGAATTTTTTTTTTTTTTTTTTAACTCGCCTCTAAATGCCTGTTGCTAGGGGGTCCCTCGTAGTCTGCCTCCTTCAGTGCCTGGGCCCTGACATCACTTCCCTTTCACGCAAGAAGGGCTCAGCTCTGCCTCCTCCCTCCTGTCAGTCATCCGGGACACGTGACAGGTCCCAGATGACTGTGCGGCTAATCACAGCGCGCCGCTCGCGCATGCGCAGTGGGTGCCCAGCTGTGAACACCCGGGGGCCCACAGTTGGTGTCCGATTATTAAAAGACAGCATCTGCAGTATTTGTAGCTCCTGACTTTTAAAAAAAAAATTATTATTTTTTTTAAATGGAAACTCCTCTTAAAAGTCTAAAGTATCATTCCTCTGTAGCCTGGTGTGTGCTGTATGTAAATACTGACTTGCAGACAAGTCCCCCACATCCATATGCATAGGTTGTGGTGCAATTCATTTGTAATGCTAACCCAATGAACCTTGCCAATGCTACCATGTGTGATAACATGCGTTGTGGTGCGATGCATTTGGAAAAGTACATGCATCTTTTTGGTGAAATTTCACTGCAATAGGCAGCTAATTAAAATGAATGTGTTTTTTTTTTTTTTTTTGACTCATACTTGCCTAGGTGAATGCAGCATCTGTCCCCCAGTGCCTCGAACACTGCCTGTTGCTTGGTTCTCCCCAAACAGAGTTGCTGACTGTCAGTCACTTGCTCTCTGCTCGGAGTGGCAAAGATGTTTCTATTACAAATTATGTGATCAGACTGCAGTTCCTCTTTAAACAGTGTGTGTTTAGTATCACTTTAAAGTAGAAGCCCACCCTAACACTAAAATCTCTAAATCTACAGCCATCCACAAACTAAGACTAACCTATCTAGCCCTGTAAAGAACAAATCTGTGTGTGTGTGTGTGTGTGTGTGTATATGTGTGTGTGTATATATATATATATATATATATATATATATATATATATGTGTATACATATACATATACATATACATATACATATACATATATATATATATATATATTTGTGTGTGTATATATATATATATATATATATTTATATTTTATACCTTTTCTGAAGCCGATCCGGTCTCCAGCGGCAGACGCTCTGCTGAGGAGACAGCCGACAACTGGGAAGTGACGTCACTCGTAGCGTTAATATGGGGCTTTCGTTGTTAGCTGCCTCTTCTGCACCCCTCTAAACATCGAAGCACCAGCTGCGCCGCTGACAGCTCAGCTTGGGACCGGAGCGGCTTCAGAAAAGTGTATAGTGATTTCTTCTTTACATGGCTAGATAGGTTAGTCTTAGATTGTGGATGCCTGTATATGTAGAGATTTTAGTGTTAGGGTGGACTTCTACTTTCATTTTCATGTGATAAGGTGTCCATACATGGTTCCGTATTTTTTTCCTTCAGCCAGAAGCCTGTGGAAAAAAAAACCTGAACCAGTTCCCCCATCCACACATCCAACCTGCTGCACTATTGTATTCTGACAGCGGTGAGAATCCCCCCCGCTGTCAGAATACACAGATCAGTGGCTGCAGATGCCGATCGAGCATCTTTAATCCAGCAGGGCAGTTGAACAGAAGTTGATTGGTAGGTTGACTTTGGTTCAACTGCAGTGGCCACACATGGATTGAAATTCATCCGGTCTCCGCTGGACCATCTGAATTTCGATCCTTCTATGGCCACCTTTACTACAGAGCCTGTCCTTATGCATTGCGAATAACTTTCTCTGGTTCCCTGAGAACACAGCATTAATAAGTGGGGTACAGAGGGTGGGGGGTATCTATGAACATCAATTGCCCTACTGAGTTTTGGTAGCTCGTAGGACATACCGGGAAGGCTAATGGTTGTGTACGCAAGTACCTTTTGTTGGTTTATTGGCCTAGTGACAGGTCCACTTGAAGTTCCTTGTTTGCTGGCAGTTTGTTGCCCGTTGGGAGGTATCGGTATATATACATAAAAGCTTCTCACCACAGGAGTGTGAAGGATTGATGATCTGTTCTCTCTGATGATGAAAGCATTACTGGGGTGTAGCGAAGACATATGTTTGACTAAAATGTTTTTGATGCTCAAAGGTGTCCTGCTTTCCCTCTACTGAAAGCTAAAAAAGTTTTTTTTTTGGGTTTTTTTTTGTTACAGAAGCCAAAGCGAATCTGGTGATTAGCAATATGTTTGCCACAAGCAAATATAATTTCTCATGAACCTGATGTAGCAGCTGGTCTAATGGCCGTCTCGCATAACTGGTGTGACAAATGCGGAGCGGTTCATGAAGGTTGTATGGCGGAGGACCGGCCGGGCAGGTTCTGACTGTTGTGTTCACCCCTCTTGTTTACTGAAGGCTTTGGGAAGGGAGCCGACCTATAAGGTCCTCCTGCCTCGTGGCAGTGAAGAGGTTAATCGGCTGGCTTTCTACGAGAAATGTCTATTAGAGCGGAATGAAGGCAGATGACAGGAGGATATTAACAGTTTTGGCCTGAAGGTGGGGAATGGGGACGGGAGCAACAGCTGCTGTTTGTATAGAGAGCAATTCTAGAGGGCAGCCCAGGAGCTGGAGATATGGAAATTATGGGTCACGGGGTCCCATCAACTGACATCAGGCTTGTTATCACTGTTAGGGGGGACTGTGTCGGCTCTGTGTATATCATCCTCCCTTCATACATGTTATTTTTGTAAAACATCCCTATTATTGCATCTGATACTCCTACTGTTCACTGGCAAAGTGGAGGATCTGCCAACCTTTTAACCATCAGCTCTTTGCTCTCTGTTCTTCATCAGTCTTTCTCCCCAATACAGAATTTACTGAGACTCCCGAGTTCTTTAAAGTGGGCCCCCAGGGAAATCAAACGTTAACTCATGCAATGGGTGCTTCTCGCTGCAAAGGTTAAATGGCTTTGTGTAAGGCAGAGGTCTCCAAACTGTCCTCCAGACTTTACAGGTGCCCAACTGTGGCCAGCGGGAGTTGAAATCGTCCTGGCATTGGTTACCATTCCCCATCATTGGTGTCAGCGAGAGGAGTTAATGCCCCATCGTTGGTGTCAGCGGGAGGAATGGGGCCCCATCGTTTGTGTCAGCGGGAGGTATGGGGCCCCATCGTTGGTGTCAGCGGGAGGAATGGGGCCCCATCGTTGGTGTCAGCGGGAGGAATGGGGCCCCATCGTTGGTGTCAGCGGGAGGTATGGGGCCCCATCGTTGGTGTCAGCGGGAGGTATGGGGCCCCATCGTTGGTGTCAGCGGGAGGAATGGGGCCCCAAGGGTCGGAAAAGGCAAGCAATATGCCCCCAGCCGCAGTTTGGAGACCCCTGCTCTAAGGGTAGAGAAATAATTACTGTATTCTTGCAGGGTTCCTCCATGCTTCCTGTCCTTGAAGCTGCTTCTTTTTGCAGCTCAACCAGTCACAGCCTTTCAATGTGAAGGGCCCACCCACACCTCCCAGAGTCGGAGAGCAAGAAGAGCGCCAACCTCTGGGGCACGAGGAATAAGGCAATGTATTTCTGTATGCATGTTTGCTCTCCCCTAGACAAAAATTACCATTTTACCCTGACAAGGAGGGGGGGGGGGGGGGAGCCACTGCAAGGGTTTTTGTTTTTCCCTGGAATGCCACTTTAAGAGAAACTTGTACTATGGACTGCTACAGCCGACCTCTCCTTTGAAAATGGCATTTCCTTGTCTCTCATTCTGATCCACTGGTTTCAACACTTTTAGTAAATAAACCAGAACAAATATGCTAATAAGGAGATTTGAGTTTACTTTGACTTTGCGGCTGCATTTTTATTTTAGGTCATTCAGTCAAAGTATTGAAGTCAGAGACAGCCAGGCGGCTAGCATTTCCATAAGGTGAGGTCGGTAGGGATAACCTAGGCATGTTTGTATGACTATACCTTTTGATATTTAATTTTCTGTCTTTGTCGTGCAATCCTATTTTGCACTTTTTCTCTAAACAATGATATTCACACTGCAAGATTCATTGCTCAACTCCTGGCTGTCTACAGTGGCACCTGATTACCTGACTCATAATTGTACTATTCAGAAAAAATCCACCCCCCCCCCCCCCTCCTTCAATGCCAGGCACGTTCGTCCCCTTCCTGCCCAGGAAAATTTTCAGCTTTCAGTGCTGTCACACTTTGACAATTACACGTTCATGTAACAACCGTATCCATATGAAATGTATAATTTTTTTCACACAAATATGGTATTTAATCACCACTGGGTTTTAGGCCCCTTTCACACGGTCGGACCGTTCAGATCCGCCTGTCAGTTTTGACGGCGGATCTGAACGGGCGCTCCATGTTAGCCTATGGAGCGTCGGATGTCAGCGGAGACATCTCCGCTGACATCCGATCCGCCAAAAGCAGACGTATGGGCTATACGTCCAGATCCGTAGCTGGCGGATCGGATCGGGTGAGATCTGATGAAAACGGACACACTGTCCGTTTTCATCCGATCTCTCCATAGAGATCAGCGGCGCTCGCAAGCCCCTCCCCACTCAGTGAGCGGAGAGAGGCTTGTCATCCGCCGGTTCAGCGGAGATCAACGGAGAGATCTCCCGCTGAGCCGGCGGACAGAGGCGGGCTCCGTGCAAGCGGAGCCCGCCTCGTGTGAAAGGGGCCTTAGACTAAAATGTGAAAAAAACACTTTTCCTGTTATAGAATTTTGCAAATAAATATACAAACTGAGTATCATAAAACAGGGTGGATTTGATTTGTCAAGTCGATTTTAAATCATAATTTTTTAAAGAGCACCTGTCATCTTTGTCCTGCAGCGGCTCCTCTGACCCGCTGTTGACTCACCGACAATCCCATTCACTTTAATGGGACGGCTGGTGATGTGGCAATGACACAACAAGGTGAGGGACGTGGCGGCAGCAGGTGAGTGAATGCTCGCTAACAGGTGCTGCCATGATGGATCTAAAATGTCCCACGGTCCAGCAATGCAGGGGCACACAAAGCCCCGCTTCTCTCTCCCGCCTTTCCACTGCGCCGGCGTTTTTACTGTGGGCACTCGGCCATGGCTTCACAGCCAGGCACGCACTGCGCATGCGTGAGCCAAACTGTGAATGGCCGGGCAATCTTCTGGGACCTGTGACGTGTCCCAAAAGATTGGAGGGAGGGGGGAAGAAGTGAACTTCCTTTCCGGTGTCATGGAGCCCCGGGAGGAAGTGGGAGCTGGGTGCCTCTAAAAAGAGGGTATACACCCCCCTCCCCCCCCCAAAAAAATATGACATGCCAAATGTGGCAGGTCAGGGGGCCACTGTCGCCCTTAAAGCGGAAATTCCATTTTTTTTTATTTTTAAATCATTGATTTATATCCACCCTGTCATAAAAACAATTCTTTATTTTATAACAATACAGAAAAATATTTAAATGTTCTCTGCTTAGAGGTTCACATCATGTATAGACATATTTCACATGCAGACTTGACGCGTTTCGTGTAATCTTCCTTAGGAGCTCATGTGAATTAGGATTGATACACCAGGAGGCCACAATTGGTTTTTAAAAGAAGGAAACCGTACAATCTGCTGGAATTTACATCGTGTACGTTTTCCCATAGAGGTCTATCCTGGTACACCAAACTGTAAGCCATTGTCTCTCAGGTAAAGGCACTCGCATATAACGAAGGGTCAGCAGGTGGGCTAATGGTTACATTCTTCTATACGGTGCCCACCTTTTTAATAAATAATATAGATTAAACTCGTTGATTTAGTAGTTTGTATATCAGAATGGTAGCAAAGGCTCCCAGTCCATCCCTGTCAAGGAGGTGAGTTGATCTATATGGCCTGTGTCGTCCATATAATTCCAGCATTATATGCATCTAGTTTGGTGTACCAGAATATACCTCTTTGGGAAAATGTTGACATGATGGGAATTCCACTGGATTGTATTATCTTCTTCATCTTTTAACCACTTGCCGACCAGCGACGTACCCATACGTCACTAGACATCAAGTGGTTATACCGGGACGATGGCTGCTGGCATCCCGGTACAGTTTTTTTAGAGCCAATGGTTGGTTCTCCTGTAAAGGTAATGCTAGTGGCTAACTAGCTGCTGGGTTACTTTTACAAGCAGCGGTAGGGGACATTCCACCCTAACCCACACCCCCGGCACCTTCCATGGCTTTACCCGTCCCACCGGGAGTCTCGATCTCCGTACAAAGTCCTTTGTTCAACTCTATGATATAGTAACCCAGAAGCGATGACCGTACATCACCTAGGGTTTACCTGGATGTAAACGGCACCGTTTTCAATAACGCAAAACATTGATGCTTTTAAGCGCAGAGGAGGGATCCCAGATCTCTCCATAAAGAGTACCTGTCGCATGCCTACTGCTGTCACAAGGGATGTTTATATCTCTTGTGACGGCAATAAAAGTGATTCAAATTTTTTTCTTTTAAAGAGTGTCAAAATAAAAAGAAATAATAATAAAAAAAAAAAAAGGCGAACGCACACGTCGGCCACACACTTGAGGTATCGTCCACAAACGTCAGATGATGGACAGTGATTGTAGGAGCAGACCTCATGTGTAAATCTAAAGTAACCTGTAAAGGCTTTTAAAGCTTCAACTATGGATAGTAAAATTTGCGTTGTTTGTCGCAGTTGCACGGTCACGCAAACTTTTAAAGCATGACATGTTTGGTATCTACTCAGCATAACATCTTTTACATTTCATTTAAAATTGGGTTTTGTATTTTTGTGTGTTTTTTTTTTTTCTTTTTTTTTTTTGCATTGGTTATAAAAAAAAGGTGTTTTTTTTTTTTTTCCTCCCAAAAAATTGCGTTTAAAAAAACGGCTGCACAAATACCCTGTGACATAAAAAAAAAAAAAAAAAATTGCAACCCACAAATTTATTCTGTAAGGCCTCTGCTTTAGCAAACATATATAATGTTTGGGGGTTCTAAGAAATTTTCTAGCAAAAAGTACTGTTACGTGTAAACAAAAAGTGCCAGAAAAGGTCTGGGGGGAGCAAGTGGTTAAAGACCAATTGTGGGTCCCGGTGTATCGATCGTAATTCACATGTGCTCCCGAGGAAGATCATTCTAAACGCGTCGGGTCTACATGTGAAATGGGTTGGAATCTATACATGTGAACCTCTAAACAGAGAACATTTTGATTTTCATGTTATAAAATAAAGAATTGTCTTTTGTGATACAATTTTTCTCAGTTTTACATTAAATTCATGAATAATAAGTAGAATTTTGTAGATGTATGTTATATACATAGTCACATGGCTCCAAGCTGGACCATTGTAACTATGAATTTAATCTCTGTGCCGTGTAGAGCCTGGAGATTAAATAATTGAGCAGAATTGTGAGCTGTCTGAACAATCACGTCTCTTCCTTTCAGCATGGAGTCTTCACATGAACCTGTACTTCCTAAACCTGTTCTCAGGTTCCATAGTAGTGCATGATTTACAGGTAACCTGACATTTGCACAGACCGGATAATTAGTGTCTCATCAGTACAGTTCAGCTACCTGTATGTATAATCCGAGAACATGAACCGCTGGGCGGAACTTGAGGGCAAGTGTAGAAAAACTGCTTGTAAGCCATCATGGGGCTGAGAATCAAGTCTGCAAAGGTTTATATATACGCTCACCGGCCACTTTATAGGTACCGTATATACTCGAGTATAAGCCGAGTTTTGGAGCACATCTTTTTGTGCTGAAAGTGCCCCCCTCGGCTTATACTCGAGTCAAGCACTTTTCTGCAGCAGAGAATGGCATTTTCCGACCCGACTTTGGGGCCCTATCCAAATTTGGGGTTCCTAGAACCAAGTGGCCCCGAGATACGGGGACCCAAAGTCGGTTCGGAAAAGGTCATTCTCTGCTGCAGAAAAGTGCTTGACATTTTCCGACCCGAATTTGGTGTGCAAACCCAGTGGAACCAACACTACAACATATCCAACATTGGGGTTCCTAGCACCAAGTGACCCTGAGATACAGGACCCCAAAGTCGGTCAACTGTATCCATCTGCAGCAATGTCATTTCAGGACCCTTTGGGTCCAGAGACCCCAAATTTTGGCTGCAGATAGGGGCATCTAGGAACCAAGTTTGAAGTTTGGGGGACCTATGGCTGCAAATGGGCATTGTTGACCCTCTTTTCCATTTACAGTAGCTGCGCATTTCTCACCCTAGGCTTATACTTGAGTCACTACGTTTTCCCATTTTTTTTTGTGGTAAAATTAGGTTCCTCGGCTTATATTCGGGTTGGCCTATACTCGCGTATATACGGTTTACATTGCTAGTACTGGGTTGGACCCCCTTTTGCCTTCAGACCTGCCTTAATTCTTCATGGCTTAGATTGAAAACATTCCTCAGATTTCGGTCCATAGTGACAGGATGGCATCACGCAGTTGCTGCAGATTTGTCAGCTGCACATCCATGATGTGAATCTCCTTTTCCACCACATCCCAAAGGTTCTCTATTGGATTGAGATCTGGTGAGTGTGGAGGCCATTGGAGTGCAGTGACCTCATTGTCCAGTGGTGAGATGATTGGAGCTTTGTGACATGGGGCATTATCCTGCTGGAAGGAGCCATCAGAAGATGGGTACACTGTAGTCATAAAGGGATGGACATGGTCAGCAACAATAAACGGGGTTTAAACGATGCTCAATTGGTACTAAGGGGCCCAAAGTGTGCCAAGAAAATATCCCCCACACCATTACACCACCAGCCTGAACTGTTGATACAAGGCAGGATGGATCCATGTTTTCATGTTGTTAACTCTACATTTTGACTCTACCATCTGAATGTCACAGCTGAAATGGAGACTCATCAGACCAGGCAATGTTTTTTTCCAATCTATTATCCAATTTTGGTGAGCCTGTGCAAATTGTAGCCTCAGTTTCCTGTTCTTAGCTGACATTAGTGGCCCCATCTGCTTCAAGGTTCAGTGTGATGTGCATTCAGAGATGGTATTCTCCATTCCTTGGTTGTAACGAGTGGGTATTTGAGTTACTGTTGCCTTTCTATCGTCTCAAACGAGTCTGCCCATCCTCCTCTGACATCAAAAAGGCATTTTTCTTCATGCAACTGCCGCTCACTGGATATTTTCTCTTTTTCGGAGCATTCTCTGTAAACCCAGAGATGGTTGTGTGTGAAAATCCCAGTAGATGACCAGTTTTTTGTAATACTGAGACCAGGCTGTCTGTCACCAACAATTGTGCCACATTCAAAGTCACCTAAATCCCATTGCTCAAGTTCAAACCGAACATCAGAATGGGGAGGCAAGTCGTCTTAACCACGTCTAGATGCCTAAATGCATTGAGTTGCTGCCATGCGATTGGCTGATTAGCAGTTTGTGTTACCAAGCAATTGAACAGGTGTACCTAATAAAGTGGCCGGTGAGTGATTTAGTTAGGTCTGTGGCTTACACCTAAAAGCTGAGGGCTACATACGGTGTATTTAGCAGTTATTAGCATGTAGACAAAATAAACAAAGTCTCTATAAGCTGATTAGCTCTGTCTGGCATCTGCGAGGCTTTTGGCTAGCAAGCCAGATCTTGACTTTAATTTGAATTAGCCAGCGAAGGGAGCCGATCAGAACCTTCTGAGCTGAAAGGTGAGAAGACTTATGAAGCTGGAGGATTCTAGAGAGGTATGGCTCTTTATATTCTACTGGGCATAGTATATCGGGTAAACGTATGAGCAGCAGACTGAAATCTTGTACTCCTTCTTTGCTCACCATCGTAGATCCCTGCCCCCTCTTGTTTTGCCCTCAGTAGGAGCATATTGTTTTTGCTGGAGCCTGGTACGCAGCGAATTCTGTACACTGGTGCTGAGCACATTTGGTGGGCAGCCGAGCGTGGCCGTGTTTGAGTTAGGAAGTGTCACAGTGACTTCTTGTCAGGCCGGTTGAGGCCTTTGTTCCATTAGGCTTTCTTTGTTCTTCAACTTCTAGCCCAGCCCTTATCTTGTCCCAACAAGAGCTTGTCAAACAAAACAATTCTTCAAAGTCTGTATTGATGTCTGGGCTGTGGTGACACTTCAGTAATGTTCTGGGGCTAAGCTGATGTTTGGGGCTACCAGAGAAAATCATGGGGTGGTTATTAGGAGGCCTGTAGATATATAAACAAATAAAATATGATGATGCTCTTTGCCTGTAAAGCCGGTGTCCTGTCGAATACTGTTGCCCGTCAGATAGTGTCCCGTCGGATAGCTTGCGCAGTACGGAGGACAAGGAGATGCCGAAAGTCTCCGAAGATGAGTCCAGGTTCAAGCCCCACCATCCAAGTGGACATAGAGTTAGAATAAAAAATTGCAGAGCATAGCAAGGCCGCGCCCGAAGCGTGGCGAGCGAAGCGCGGCCGTGCCCACAGCATGGCGAGCGAAGCGAGGGGCCCTGTTACCAAGGGCTGTTTTACATCTACCATATGTCCACGTGCATGGTGGGGCTTGAACCTGACCTCAGGGCAGAAGGTACTATTAAAGTGGTGGTTCCCCCAAAAAATAAAAAAAATGCTTAAAAATATTTATACCGTTCATCTTTGGAGACTTTCGGCGTCTCCTTGTCCTCCGTACTGCGCAAGCACTGCGCCTGTGCAGTACGGGACGGACACTATCCGATAGGGGAGACACTTTTTGGCAGAACACCGGCCCTAGACAGATTGAATCTTGCCTGGTTCTGCAGGGGCTGTTCCAAGATTCAAACCATGTATGGGGCAGGCTGATTGTACCCAAGTTCATTGATCGATCAACCTGGGTACAACCTGCATGTCAGATTTTTCATGCGATAATTACTAGCGGCTATAGCTGCTAGCAATAATCACTGTGTTCTCCTGGCAGCGATGGCTTCCCTGGAGAACACAATAGTTCCACAGGAGGGATTCCCACATCAAAACTGATTGGGTTGATGGAGGAATCAAGCGATTGCAGGAAAGAAATTCCCGCTATCTATGGCTGGCTTAAAGTAGTTGTAAAGGCAGAATTTTTTTTATCTTAATGCATCCCCCCTCAGCCCTCCTAATACTTACCTGAGCCCCATCTCTATCCAATGTTGCATGAGTCCACTTAAGGAGGAGTCTGGTCACGTGACGTTGCCACGTTTGTTTTGGCCATCCTACCGGTTGGACACATTCCCAGTGATATGTGGATATACATGCGATTTGAGCTACTATGTATGTGTGTACTTTGGCTTTTAAATATTATTACCTGTAATACTGCGCAATTAAGTGTTTCCTTGCCTATTCCCACATTCTCATGCTTTGAGACTGTCCGTGATGGGACATGCCAGTTCTTGAAGGACTCATTATCCCATGTGTATCCATTATCCCATATGTGGAGAGCTGAAGTTGATTACCTTCAAGCGCATTTGACTGCTTTTGGTTAAGTAGCCCACCATTTAGGTTCAGGGTGTACCTCTGATTTTGGTGACTGATTTCTCTCGGCACCCTTTGTGTGGAATTGCACTCACTGGACCCTCATACAAGAATCTTCCATCTTTAATTTATATTGACTTTATTTAGTATATAAGCGCTGCATTTATATCCTATTAATGTTGCATGAGTGTCTTGGCCATTTGGGACTCTCCCTCCCAATTGGCTGAGACACATCAGCTCCATTGACTCCTGATGTGAATCAGTCAGTTTGCCAATGGGGGGAGAGAGAGAGAGGGCGGGGCCAAACGGAGGCTCCGTGTCTGAATGGACACACGGAGCTGCGGCTCTGCTCGCCTGCCCCCATAGCAAGCTGCTTGCTGTGGGGGCACTCGATAGGAGGGAGGGGCCAGGAGCGCAGACGAGGGACTCAAGAAAAAGGGGATCCGGGCTGCTCTGTGCAAAACCATTCCACAGAGCAGGTTAGTATAACATGTTTATTTTTAAAGAAACCAAAAAGACACTTTTTCACTTTAATAGCAAGCATTTCCAACCCTTGCAAGTGATCGTTATTGCTTAGGGGTTAAAGTGATACTAAAATCTTTTTTTTTTTTGGGTTTAAAAATAAACATATTATACTTACCTGCTCTGTGCAGTTGGTTTTACACAGAGAAGCTCAGATCCTCTTCTTGGGTCCCTCGACAGCGCTCCTGGCCCTCCCTCCTGTCCAGTGCCCCCATAGCAAGCAGCTTGCTATGGGGGCACCTGAGTCGAGGCGCTGCTCTGTGTGACACGGAGCCGCGGCTCGGCACCGCCCCCCTCTTCCCTTATTGGCTCGCTGACTTTGACAGCAGCGGGAGCCAGGGGTGTCCCCGACAGCTGAGTCTCTCATGGAACATCACTGCATCGAGAGGGGTTGAGTTTAATATTTGGGGGAGGGGGGGGGCTGTACACAATGTGTGTTTTTTTTTTTTTTATATTTTTTTTTTAATTATCTTAATGTATAGAATGCATTAAGATATATAAAAAAAAAACCTTCTGCCTTTACAAGCACTTTAACCGCTACGCTGCCTTTATTGCACGCACAAGCTTCAGGAGTGACATGGTTTATTAATACCGAGCCTTGTGTGGCCAGCCTTGCTATTGCCATTACCGCGTCAACAGAAGAATCATTTATGAGGGTGAAGCATCACTGGTTTAGAAAATGTGAAGTCCTGGAAAAGAGAGAAGATGGGGGGGGTTAGGATAATTGTCTATTTTACTGCACTAGGCTTTGTATTGGAGGCATTGACACTCACTTGATTGATATTGACTAAGGGACAGGATTTGGTTGCAAACCTTAAATTGTAGTGTGCCCTTCCTCCTCCTGAACTCGGTTATTGTAAATGTGGTCACGAGGAGGAGGGGGGGGGGGGTTCTCCCTAAATTCCCCATAGAGCTTTACATCAACCCGTCACAGCGCCATACTTCAGTGTTGGTCTCATCCAGACTGCTCTGGTGTTACTGTTGTTAACGCTGTTTACCTATCTACTACAGAGGAAGATTGCACCTCTGAAAGCTCAGATATCGCACACATAACATAGAATCCAGTGGCGGTATATAGCTACAAAGATATACATATAAAGATGTCAGATGACACAATCGATAATGGGCTGAGCCTTATAATAGAGCTGACATCAGACCTGGCTCGGTTGTGTGGTTTGCTTATAGAAGCCGTCATCGTTTGTTGGCATTCATTTTCTAATACAGACATCATTCAGCCCCATCAATTGTTCTGGCCTTAATCTGCTCTCATATCTGGTTACTTGATTGTATCTAGTTTCATATTCGTTAAAGCGATAATAAACACCCCTTGGTGACTTGTACCTACAGGTGAGCTTATAATGAAGCTGTACCATGTAGGTACAAAGTATATCTGGTAAATGTGCACCGTTTAGAAGACCGTCACTATTTTTGCAGCGGGTGACGTCACCATGCTAACTTTGTTCTGATGGGACAGCATACTGAGCATGCCATCTCTTCAGAGCGATCAGCCGCGATGGTGGCTCACGAGTGCAGGCGGTGGTGTGACGTCATCACAGATTTGCCATTCACATGGGCAGAGAATTTGAACCCGAAAGGAAGACCAGGTGAAGACTGAATCCCTGTCAGCGGTGGAGGGCTTTGTTTTAAAGTGGCGTTTCCCCCAAAATTACAACTTTATTTAGATCTGCATACATTCTGATAAGAAAAAATTGGATAAAAAAAAAAAAAAAAATTCACTTACCTATTTCTCCCTGTTTCTAGGTGGTCCCACGAAATCTGCCTCTTCCATAGCCCGGGCTAAAAACTTCACTTCCCTCGGCGGCCCGGCTCGCTAAGGCTCCTGGGAGATGTCACCATTTCCCAGGAGTCTTCGAGCAGCACTGAGGGCTAGGTTGCCATAACAACGGGGCGGGCACTCCTGACACCGCCGCCTGTTGTTATGGCAACCTGTATACTTTACAGCGCCGCTACGGCGCATCACTGCGCATGCGCGAGATCGTGTAAATAACGGGCGGTGCATGCTGGTCGATCAGCAGCACTGTATCCCGGAAGAGGATGCCTGTGGGCTTCACATGCCCACAGGCAAGATGACAACCGTCAGACGGTTTTATAACTTTATTTCGTTGGCGAAAAAGGCATGCAGGATTAATTATAAAAGGAACAAGTGAGTTCTATATTCTTTTATACTAATGATTGTCATTATGAAAAAAAAAAACGTTAGACAGTGGAACACCTCTTTAAGGTAAGTCTGTCATAATGTGATTATATTGCTTTTTTTTTTTTTTTTTTTTTTTTTTAAACTTTTTCTACTTACCTGCTCTATGCAGTGATTTTGCACAGAGCATTGCCGATCCTATTCTTCTCGGGTCTCCCACCGGCGGTCTTGGCCATGCTCTCCTTCTGATTGCCCCCATAGCAAGCAACTTGCTATAGGGGCTCCCAAGCCACTGCTCTGTGTCCATTCACACACAGAACATGGCCCTGTCCTGCTCTCTCCTCATTGGCTCACTGGCTGTGATTGAGAGTAGTGGGAGCCAATGAAGAGGAAGAGACCTGGGAGAGCTGCTGCTCTTGTGCACATCGCTGGAACCAGATAGGGCTCAGGTAAGTATTGGGGGGGGGGGGGGGGGGGGGGGCGGGGGGGGGGGGGGGGGGGGGGGGGGGGGGGGGGGGGGGGGTGGGGGGGGCTTGCACACAAGTTTAAAAAAAAATAAAAAACCTTGAGCCTTTACAACCACTTATTCAAAGATGCCTGCCTAGTTTATTATTACGCAGGATTTATAGAGCGCCAACATTTTGCGCAGTGTTTACAAAGTGAAGGGAGAGACCGTACAGTCACAATACAATTTAAGACCGGAGTGTTAAGGCTCCTACACACAATAATCGTATAAACATTTCTGTATGAGGAATGATCTGCCGGTTAGTATAGTGCTTCCGATAGCCGATTCCAACTTTTTGGACAACAAAAACCGAGGGTGCAAGCTAGAAAAGGTTTATGGTATGTGACCACGTCTGATTTTCATTTAATGTGCACTGTAATTGTTTGAAAATAATCGAACAGAGAAAACCGCGCCTGATTAAAAGCAAAGTACCACTCTACGCTTTCTCTTCTACTACACTAGTACGTAGCTACTACACCTGCCTACGCTTGCCTTTGTTGGTTGAGAATACCATTCTGACGACATCATGATACGCACTTTCATGGAAAATTGGACGATCGGTCATCCAATTTTCTCATGGCGTGTACTAGGATTTAAGGAGGGCTCTGCTCAGAGCTCACAATCTACAAGTATGAACATTTGCCCAATTGGCTGTCCTCTTCTCCGTCTGTTTGAGTTGTAGATACTTTATAACACCAGTAGTATGATCTAATGTAGTTCTGTTTTAGGATTGGGTCCATAAAGGTGTGAATATATGACAGATGGGGTGAAGAGGCGCCAGATACAACTTCATGAATCTAATAATCGCTTTGCTGTAAACTGCGGCGGGTGTAATTCCCTTGTGCCATTCAGTTAATTGGAGGTCACGGTCTCTTTAACTGCGGCTGCATACAAGAGAAGACACCTGATCTGCACTCTAATATGTGTGCCATGACCAAGGCATTGGAATAGAAACACAGTTCATTGTCGGATATTACAGCGAGGGAGAACAATAAATGGAAGCTAGAGGGAAGCGTATAAAAGTAGCCTGGGGAGTATCTTGCTTGGTATATCTGGTGCTGGTAACTCCAGTCCATTCATAAAGCCTGACTACGCAGGAAACTTTCACTCCCTGAAGTAAAGGACAATATGCCTCATAACTTTTCATATTTCCTTTACAGCAGTTACTTTCCTTCCAATGCTTTCTTATGGTTCTATGTCGACGGATTTCGGCTTGTGTCGAGGACATCAGTTTGATTTGATGCTCTTCTAAGATAACTCGGAATTCATTGCATTTGAGCTTCAGTTGATCCCCTTCTGATCTGCTTCTGGGTTTTGAATGTTTGACGGTTAATATAGCTCGGAATCAATATGTGCTTAAAGAATGGGGGAAATAAACAGCTGGCCCCTTTTTATTTATTTATTTATTTTTATAATGTTTTCTCGATCAGCACCACCGGCTGTAGTGAGCGATGTTGATTAGTGTATTAGTGCAGAGAGGTCTCCCTGCTGTCAGACTACAGAGGCTTAGTGGGAGGATTTCACCAGCTACATGGAGTGTGTGGATGGCACAATTGAGTTATTTTCTTTAATTCAGCTCACTGGTTGAATGAAAGCAAATAACTGTACACACGGGCCGGATGTCGGGAGACATAGGGCGGTTAAAAAACAAAAAACGTCTGTATCTGTTGGACAGAAGCCGGCTATTTGGCTGGCTTCTGTTGGACGTGCATGCTGGAAAACCAGCAGCAGACAGACTCCTGATAAGCGCTCTCAGCCAATGGCAGACAGCCCGCCGCGTACAGCGTGACCGTGCCTGCGGTTTTGATGTCCGCCGGTCTCCCCGCGATCGTGACGAGGAGATGCCTATGTAAACAAGGCATTTCCCCGTTCTGCCTTGTGACATGACAGAGATCACTGCTCTCTGTCATCTGGAGCAGTGATCGCTGTCCTGTCAGTGGAAACCCATCCCACCCGCAGTTAGAATCACTCCCTAGGACACACTTGACCACTTCATCGCCCCCCTGATGTTTAACCCCTTCCCTGCCAGTGTCATTTACATAGTAATCAATGCATTTTTATAGCACTGATCGCTGTATAAATGACAATGGTCCCAAAATAGTGTCAAAAGTGTCCAATTGTGGCCACCATAATGTCGCAGTCACGATAAAAATCGCAGCTCACCGCTATTGCTAAAAAAAAACAAAAAAAAAACAATTATAATAGAAATGCCATAAAACTATCCCCTATTTTGTAGACGCTATAACTTTTGCGCAAACCAATCAATATACGCTTATTGCACTTATTTTTGGTTAAAAAAAAAATTGCAGTAAGCGTATATTGATTGGTTTGCGCAAAAGTTATAGCGTCTACAAAATAGGGGATAGTTTTATGGCATTTTTATTCATTTTTTTTTTTACCAAAAATACGTAGAATACATATCGGCCTAAACTGAGGGGAAAAAAAATTGTTTTTTTTTTATATATTTTTTTGGGGTTATTATAGCAAAAAGTAAAAAATATTGCTTTTCTTTTCAACATTGTCACTATTTTTTTGTTTATAGCGCAAAAAAAAAAACAGCAGAGGTGATCAAATACCACCAAAAGAAAGCTCTATTTGTGGGGAAAAAAAGACGTCAATTTTGTTTTGGTGCATCGTCGCACGACCGCGCAATTGTCAGTTAAAGCAACGCAGTGCCGAATTGCAAAAAGTGCTCTGGTCAGGAAGGGGGTAAAATCTTCCGGTGCTGAAGCGGTTAATGTGCACCGTTTAGGAGATATTCACTGTAGATGGAGCCGGTGACATCACCGGCGCATGCACTCTGAAGGAATGACATTCCAGTGCTGTTTCTTCAGAGTTTTGTGCTGTAATCAGGGAGTGAAGTCATCGAGGCTCCGGCCACTCACACAGCTGGAGGACGCAAACCCGGAAGGAAGACCGGGTGAAGATTGAAGCGCCTTCAGCAGTGACAGTGCGTCGCTAAAGGGCTTCGTTGTATATACTCGAGTATTAGGCGACCCGAATATAAGCTAAGGGCACACTGGGAAAACATATTGATTCGATGATAAGCCTAGGGTGAGAAATGCGCAGCTACTGTAAGTGGAAAAGAGGGTCAACAATGCCCATTTGCAGCCTCACTGTGCCCATTTGCAGCCATAGGTCCCCCAAACTAAAAAAACGTGGTAGTTAAGGTTTCCTAGTTGCCCCCTATCTGCAGCCAAAATTTGGGGTCTCTGGACCCAAAGGGTCCTGAAATGACATTGCCGCAGATGGACACAGTTGACCGATTTTGGGGCCTGTAGCTTGGGGCCACTTAGTGCTAGGAACCCCAAATTTGGTGTGCAAACTCAGTGGAACTAGCACTACAACATATCCATAGATGGGGTTCCTAGCAGTGGCCCCGAGATACGGGGCCCCAAAGTCGGTTCGGAAAATGTCAAGCACTTTTCTGCAGCAGCAGAGAATGACATTTTCCGATCCAACTTTATCTGTATCTCCACTGGGTCGGGTCGGAAAATGTCATTCTCTGCTGCAGAAAAGTGCTTGACTCGAGTATAAGCCGAGGGGGGCACTTTCAGCACACAAAAAATGTGCTGAAAAAACTCGGCTTAGACTCGAGTATATACAGTATTCATTTTTTTATTTAAGAACACTAATCCTAAGTAAAAGAAACCTTTGCACAAGGAACAATTGCATTCGTCCGTTGAACAGAAGCTGCTGTGATTGGCTGATATTTTGGAACTGCGATATGTAAACTAACAAGGGACCGGTGTAGACTGTTTGGTTAAGCTGTGAATGCGGTCAGGACTGTTTATAAACGCACTGGCTCCCAGCGCAAAAATATTTCTCCCTTCAGTGTAGTATTAATGCAGTATTAAGATGTACACTTGCAGGGTGTGACTACTGTATACAAAGCAAACCGGGCTTCTGTATTGTATATACATTCCAGTCGGTGTTTGGAATTTGCATTTTAGTTATGATGGGAGGGGGGGGGGGGGTTAGCGACAGCCAACCAATTCCATTTTAGCATTCATCTTGTGCCCTTGCTGGCTAAGTGCATACGGTTGCCAAGCTGAAAAGGAGCAGGTCCCACTTGGGTGGGGGGGGGGGGGTGGGGGCTGACATATCACTATAGCCAAGCATTCGGAGGGTATATGTCTATATTTCCTCTGGGGACTCTGGTTTCCTCCCACACTTCAAAGACGGCTCCAAAGTAGGTTAACTGGCTTCTGTCTAAAATTGGCCCTAGTATATGAATGTGAGTTAGGGACCTTAGATTGTAAGCTCCTTGAGGGTAGGGACTGATGTGACTGTGCAATGTATATGTAAAGCGCTGCGTAAATTGACGGCACTATACAAGGACCTTAAATAATATATAGAGGAATTGTTTTGTACAATAGGTGTAGAGGGTGGTAGGTAGAGTTGCGCCGATACCTGTTTTTAAAGAGTGAGTATAAGTACCGATACTTGTGCTCAAGTACTCACCGATCCCAATTATGGATATTGTTCGATCTGAGCCCATACAAAATGAATGGGCTCTAATCGCACTGCAGAGAATCAGATGCAATTTGAACAGGAGTGCGGTGCGATTCCTGTCCGAATCACACTGTGTGAACCCAGGCACTATGACAAGTCACTAATAACCAGCCTGGGGCTCACACAGGTGTGGTGCAGGAAACCGCATTCGTTAAAGGGTAACTCCACTTTCGTGGAGGAAAAAAAATAGCAAATGAAGAAGAAAAAGTAATAAAGCGTCAGGTGTCTTTCATGCATACTTACACGTATATCAAGCTTTAGGTTTTTGTTTCCTGGGCTGGGCAAGGGAAGGGGTGCAGTTTTATAGTAGAGAAGTTCTAAAGGTGTAAAATTGTGTACATTGTGTGTTTTACAGGCGATACCATTGAAGTCTATGGGGTCAAAAACACCTGAATTTGGTCACTTCTGAACGCAGGAATAATGAGCAGACAAGTATTTATAAAGACAGTTGAAAAGAATGCCGCCGCCCTGCTCCTCCACCTCGTCCAATCAGGGAACACACATTTTCTGAATGGTGCCTCTACTGAGCTGCCGACCTCCTGTGTTTAGAATGCAGCAGGCTGGCCACTCAGCACGGGACACGGGAGCAAGTGGAGAACATTGGAATGGTGGTGTCTACTTTTAGTGATTTCTAGATTTAGTGGGCATCAGCCAGGTAATGGACTGTATATGCATAGTTCCATTGGTCCAAGCTGGTCCAATGTAACGGTTTAAAATATCCTGGAATTCATCTCTGCAACTGGTTGAATGTACCTGCAGTTATGGTCCCAAGCGGATGTGTTCGCCCATTGAAGCACATAGACACTGACCCTTACACTGGTTGTTCCCAAATTCCAATGTGTGAGATGCCAGTTTCAACGCTTTCTAGTTAAAGACTTGGTATGCCCCCTTCTGCTTTCCCTGCTGGACAGTATAGCCACCCATCATGTGGTGGACCAATTGGAACATGTGAGTTTGATTGGACCAGCACTTGTGACTATACCAAGCATTGTTAAATCTGGCATGATACAGCGGGCATTTTAGGGCACCACTGGAGTGCCATGTAAAATGTATGTGTGCATTGTACAGCTGCAGCATCTACAAACGTTATGGCACTGCAAAGGTTTACTTTAAAAAGCAATATTAAAGACAGATGTCATACTTACCCGCTCTGTGTAATGGTTTTGCAGCAAGCAGCCCTGGTGGTCCTCTTCTCAGGTCCCCCGCCGGTGCTCCTGGCCCCTGCTGCTTGCTATGGGGGGCACCCGAGCAGGCTTGTTCCTAAGCCGCTGCTCTGTGTGTCCATTCACACACAGACTGTGGCTCGGCCCCACTCCCGCTCTTACCTCATTGGCTCACTAACTGTGATTGACAGTAGTGGGGTCCAATGGCTCCCACTGCTGTCTCAGCCAATGAGGAGGAAGAGACCTTGGAGAGCCGCTGCTCTCATGCACATCACTGGATCAAGATGGTGCTCAGGTGAGTATTGGGGGGAACTGGAGGGACTCCTTGCACAAAGGTTTTTCACCTTCAAGCATAGAAAAACCTTGAGCCTTTACAGCAGGGGTCTCAAACTAGCGGCCCTCCAGCTGTTGTGAAACTACAAGTCCCATGAGGCATTGCAAGAGGCATGATGGGACTTGTAGTTTTGCAACAGCTGGAGGGCCATCAGTTTGAGACCCCTGCTTTACAGCCACTTTAACCTCCTGCCGATTGCACTATAGCAGAGTGCTGGCCACTGCGCAGTCGCATATTTCTGCCTCCCCGCGTGCATCATGAGCGCTCTGTGATTGTTGTGTCCTTTGGACACAGCTGAACACAGATTGGGGTAAAAGGCCAATCACAGCAGCCCTGTGCCATGTGATCAGCTGTGTCCAATCACAGCTGACCACTTTGTAAACAGGATTTGCCTTTTTAGAAAAACAAAAACAAAAGTCACTTCAATGAAAAATGATTCCTTCTTAATGTAAATCCATACAGCAAGGATAAAAACTGCTAATGTGGCTTATGCACCTGTTTTGATGGTGTGAAATGCGTTAGAGGTTTTTATCCTTGCTGTATGGATTTACATTAATATAGGAATAATTTTTCATTGGAGTGCTGCCGTCCGGACTTTTGTTTTTGCTTTTCTTGCATATGGTTGCATATTGAGCCGCACCCACACCTGAAGAGGGAGGAGATCGTTGGAAACGGACACCTGGAGCGGGTTTTACTTTTCTGAGGATTTGCCTGTTATCGGCAGTCCTCTCTTCACACTGACAGCGCATGGGGAGAGCCGATAAGCCGGACATCTACACTGATCATCAGAGCAGCCCGTCAGTGAAGCCTGATAATGCCCATCAATGCCCATGATAGTTGCCTATCAGTGCACATCGGTAAAAGAGAAAAATTACATTATTTACAAAATTAAAAAAAAAAGAAAAACTTTTGTTTTTCCCAAAATTTTCGGTCTTGTTTGTTTAGCAAAAAATAAAATGCCCAGTGGTGATTAAAGGAGTTGTAAAGGCAGAAGGTTTTTTCTATCTTAATGCATTCTATGTATTAATATAAAAAACCTTCTGTATGTTGCAGTCTCCCCAGCACCCTTTTAATTACTTACCTGAGCCCCTTCACTCTCCAGAGAGATGTCCAAGAGTGTCTTAGCCACCCCAGAGACGCCTCCTGATTGGCTGAGACACAGCAGTGGCTCCTGAGGCTGTCAGTCAGCCAATCAGGGGAGAGAGGGGGTGGGGCCAGGCCTGTGCTCCGTGTCTGAATGGATACATGGAGCTCTGGCTCGGGTGTCCCCTGTAGCTGGCTTGAGGGTCACTTAAGGGACCCGAGAAGAGGAGGATCCGGCCTGCTCTGTGCAAAACCAACTGCACAGAGGAGGTAAGTATAACATGTTTTTTATTTTTAAAAGAAAAAAAAAAAGCTAGCTTTTACAATCACTTTAAATTCCACCAAAAGAAAGCTCTATCTGTCCTACAGCGCCCCTTCCCATTGAAAACAATGGGGCAGCGCCAGCATAGCGCTGCTGCAGTGGCGCTATGCTGGCGGCTTTAACCCTTTTTCGGCCGCTAGCGGGGGTTAAAATTGCCCAGCTAGCGGTCGAATAGCGCTGCTAAAACGCTCCAGTCTGAAAATAGCCTAGTAGATAAAAAAAAAAAAAAAGATATTTGTAGTTATCATGTATTGGAAACACGGCACTATTACATCAGTATTTATGAGCACATCTAATGCTTATAGGTTTAATTTTTCTGTTATTTCATGTTGAGAGTTGCAAAGGACTGTCAAATAACTGAAGGACACCGGGGCTGCTATAATAGTGCTTGGAGCTACCTGGTGTTAAAGTGTGTTGTGGGAATGACAGGGAAGCAGATGGCTTGTCAGTAAATTATGTTTTTTTTTTTTCTTCTTGCTTATGTCCTCCACGCTCCCCACTGTGCAGCTATTGAGCATCTTGTGAATGATGATCTTGATAAACAGGACTGACAATCACGGAAAGGCAATACGGAATGGATCAGCTCGGGCTATAGCATTTAAAAATACATTTGCACGTTTTCAATCTTCTGTAAAGGGACAGAGAAGCCTAAAGTTCAAGAAATACAAAATATCCCGGCGTCGCACTGTGAATATTTAATATACAGACGTTGAGGCCGGCGGTCCTGCTAAGACGGCAGCGATGGAAAAATAAAGACATTGAGGCTGATTTTAGGGGATTGGAGAATGTTCAGACTAAATATTGTGTAAATATTCTCTTCAATTATCCTGATCCTTATGTGCAGATCAAATAAGTAAACAGATTTTCTTTTCACATGATTGCATAATTGAAGTGAACCTCCCCACATTTAATTGTGTGAAAATTCAGAAATCATTTTAGTAAATCAGTCTCTTTGAATAAACGCCTAATTGCATATACCGTATATACTCGAGTATAAGCCGAGGCACCTAATTTTACCACAAAAAAAAAAAATGGGAAAACGTATTGACTCGAGTATAAGCCGAGGGTGAGAAATGTGCAGCTACTGTAAGTGGAAAAGAGGGTCAACAATGACCATTTGCAGCCTCACTGTGCCCATTTGCAGCCATAGGTCCCCCAAACTTCAAACTTGGTAGTTAAGGGTTTCTAGATGCCCCCTGGCTGCAGCCCAAAGGGTCCCGAAATGACATTGCTGCAGATGGACACAGTTGACTGACTTTGGGGCCCCGTATCTCGGGGTCACTTGGGGCTAGGAACCCCAAATTTGGTGTGCAAACCCAGATGGGGTTCCTAGCACCAAGTGGCCCTGTGATACGGGGCCCAAAGTCGGTTCGGAAAATGTCAAGCACTTTTCTGCAGCAGAGAATTACATTTTCCAAACCGACTTTGGGGCCCTGTATCTCGAGGGCCACTTGGTGCTAGAAACCTCATCTAGGATGGCATCTGTATATGTTGTAGTGCTAGTTCCACTGGGTTTGCACACCAAATATGGGTTTCCTAGCACCAAGTGGCTCCGAGATACGGGGCCCCAAAATCAGGTCGGAAAATGTCATTCTCTGCTGCAGAAAAGTGCTTGACTTGAATATAAGCCGAGGGGGGCACTTTCAGCACAAAAAAATGTGCTGAAAAACTCTGCTTATATTCGAGTATATACGGTAAGTTTTTTTTTTTTTTGCTAGTGCGCTTAGAAAACAAGTGATAAATATGGGCTCCTTCATACAGGTGCTGAGACTCATCCTCTGTGCTGAACTACTTTTTGCGGTGCCTGCATCCCCCTTCGGAGCTGCATGCAGACACCCAATAGAAGTGGTTACAGAGGCAGCAGCCACAAGTTAAAATGTGACATGCAGGCAGCACCCCTGACCCTCTGTCTGGACAGTGCTGATTGGCCCAGTGCTAATCGCATGCACCCTCCCAAAAAGAAAAAACTCTAATGCAACACACACACCAAACTGGGCATGTGCAGAGTGCCCCCAAAGCTCTGTACTATCTGTACTATCAGGAGATGGATTGAGGACAGTGGAAGAAGGGGTGGATCAGAGTAGACAGGTTTAAACAGCCTTTTTACACAATGCAGAGGATTAACCCCCAGTGATTATAACAAGCATGTTTTACTGAATATACTTTGCTGTTGTGGGTTTAGTAACACTTTAACCTGTTCTGGACCGCCCTGCGCAGATATACTGCGGCAGGGTGGCCCTTCGGCGCGAAATCACGTACCTGTACATGATTTTGTGCACTGGGTCTGGGGCATGTGCTGCTGGCGACCTACTCCTGCTGTGATTGGACACAGTGAGAGCCAATGAGCGGGTTTGGCAGATGCGATGTTCGGCAGAAACCCTGCGATCGTTCCCAGCGGAGGCAGAACTGTGGTCTGCCTATGTAAACAAGGCAGACTGACGTTCTGTCGGGGGAAGATGGAGATCTTGTGTTTCTGCTAAGCAGGAACACGGATCTGTCCCCCCCCCCCCAGTTATAGCCCCCCCCACACACAGTTAGAAAGCACTGATCACTGTATTGGTGTCACTGGTCCCCAAAAAGTGTCAGTGTCCAATTTGTCCGCTGCAATGTTGCAGTCCTGCTATAAGTCGCTGATCTCCGCCATTACTAGTAAACAAAATGTAAAAAATAAAAATTCCATAAATCTGTCCCATAGTTTGTAGACGCTATAACTTTAGCGTAAACCAATTAATATACGCTTATTGGGATTTTTTTTTTTTACAAAAAATTTGTAGCGGAATACATATTGACCTAAATTGATGAAAAAATTTGATTTTTTACTTTTTTATTGGATGTGTTTTATAGCAGAAAGTTAAACAACATATATATATTTTTTTAATCAAAATTGTCAGTTTTTTTTTTCTTTTGTAGCGCAAAAAATAAAAACCGCAGAGGTAATTAAATACCACCAAAAGAAATCTCTATTTGTGGGGAAAAAGACGTCCATTTTATTTGGGTGCAACGTCATGAAGGGGGGTAAACCTTCCGGAGCTGAACAGGTTAAACTTTGCCAAAAAAATTAAATAAATAAAACCTGGAAGCTGATTGGTTTCTATGCAGAGCTGCCCCAGATTTTGCACTCTCCAGTTTTAGTAAAGCAACCCGATGTTTCTTTTGTCTGTGGTTGTAAGCTCATTAAATATTACATTATATTTTGGCTTACTTTGTGTTTTTTCTGGCAGTAATCTGGTTAATAGTTACGTTTATTACCTGGGCTCACTGGTTTCAGTTGAGTAATTTATTAACCTTGGTGTCGTGATAAGTCATCTGCTGCTGTGAAAGGTACCTGTGAGCTCTCGGGCTGCCCATACACATGCAGATGTCCTGCCAAGAACAGCATGCGATGAGACATCTGCGCCGGCGACTTGTGTGCCACGATGACCTATTGTGATCTTTCTTCGGATTTGGTTAGTGGAAAGATGTAGCACACAGCGATGGAAGCTTTCTTCCATTGTTTCCAAAGCAAAGAGAGAAATTGTAAAATAAAAAAAAATCAATACATTGCGTATTTTTAGACAATAGCTATTGGATCTGATAATCTCCAGCATTTTTTGAAAGACACCTACATTGCCTGATTGATCCAACAGAACATGTTACCTTCTTTTTATTGGGCAGTTTTTGTGTCGAATGTTCTTTTAATTCTGTGATCTATGGACCACTTTAAACTGAGTCACAGATCCAAGGACCGTCTTTTCCTACATCCATTTTTATCCTTCAGAAATGATGACCAGAAGGTGGATAGGATTCTCTGTTGAGGTCTTTTGCACTCTCTCTTTTTTGTTCGACCTAAATCTTGCTACCTTTCCTTTGGCATCTTAAAATGATTGTAAAGGCTTGTTTGTTATTTAAAAAAAAAAAAGTGTCATACTTACCTCCACTGTGCAGTTCGTTTTGCACAGAGTGGTCCCGATCCTCCTCTTCTGAGGTCCCTCGGCGGTGCTATCAGATCCTCCCCACATCGTATAACCCTCTAGGAGAAGCGCTCTCCTGGGCGCGGGGGGGGGGGGGGGGGATGTTTCCTTGTGGGCACGCTCCCAAGTCCAGCATTTGCGTCCATAGACACCAGAATGCAGGACTCAGCCCCTCTCCCTGCGTCATTGGATTTGATTGACAGCAGCGGGAGCCAATGGCTGCACTGCTATCAAACTATCTAATCAAGAGCCGAGAACCCCGGGCAGAGAAGGTGAGCGCGTCTTAATGCATAGGACGCATTAAGGTGAAAAAACACGAGGATGTGTTGTAAAAAAATATTTTTTTCTTATTTTACCTTTTTATTTCTATTTATACTGTTATTTAAAAAAATCACTTTTATTTCTATTACAGGGAATGTAAACATCCCTTGTAATAGAAAAAAAGCATGACAGGACCTCTTAAATGAGATCTGGGGTCAAAAAGTCCTCAGATCTCATATTTACACTAAAGTCATTAAAAAAAAAAAAGTCTCCTTAAGAGCTATGGGCAGAATATAGGGGGGGGGGGGGGGGGAGGGCCCACTTCTGCCGCTGATAAAAGTGATCTTGCAGCGAATCCACCAGAGACCACTTTTATCTGAAAGCGGACCACCCGCTGAAGAAGAAGATACCGGGGTTATGGTAGCTAGCTGCTGCCATAACAACGATATCCCGCTTCAAAGTACCGACGTATAACCGTAAGTGGTTAAATCAGAGTCAATGGCTTGATATTTTGGACAGTTATTTTATCCAAGAGAAATTCCCAAAACATGGCCTGTTGGGGTTACTTGAGGACAGGGGATGTACAGAACGCCCTCCAGAAATGTATTTTCCTGCTTGTGTGATTGGCTCACTACAAGTCAGATTTTGGGCATCCCCTGCAACATGTCATTTTGGTGAGATGCTCCCAAAGGGAAATCACATGCAGGCCTGGCTACTTTCCTCACTAGAGCCCTACAGGTGGAGCAGCTGATTAATAATTATAAAGTCACTCCCAAGGACACAGACAAACTAATTGGATATTCTTCAGAATAACAAAAGGTAGGACCCCTGCAATGTACATAGATCACCCAGAGGGGATATATATATATATATATATATATATATATATATATATATATATATATATATATATATATAATATATATTCTATTTTTGTTTCTGATGCTCCTTAAACCATGTTTAGCTTTTTAATGTTCCTGAATTCCACTCCTTTGCTCTCCTTTTTTTTTTCCAAGTCACTGCTGGGACCTTTTCTGTTTTAACAGTCAACAAACAGTAGTCAGAAGCACTCCGCAGCCACTACTCTCCAAACATCACTACCCTCCCATTTCTATTCTCCATTTGTTCAGTTTGGACAAAGGTGTCAGGCAAATGGTATTCACAGCTGACATTCACATACCTCTCAATTTGGAGGGACTGTCCCTTTCTTGGGTTGGCCCTCTTCTTGGCCTAATCTAAGGATCTCTATTAAAAAAAAATAAAAAATTACTATCAAGTTTTTACTGCACTAAACTTTTTAGATAACCTTTTAAATTACTCTATTTGTTTTGAAATAAAAATTTTGTTATAAAAACTTTTTTTCAAGATATCTTTGGATTAGAAGTTCTATATATAACTCACGTTTTTACGATCTATCGCCTTTCGATTGCTGATTTATAATCAAAAGATATCTTTTAATTATTGTCTCCTGGCATTTTCCATTTGGCTTGTGAAGCCCACAAGCACTATCTTCCGGGATACGGTGCTGCTGAGCGACCAGCATTCACCACCCGTTCTCGCACATGCGCAGTGTGTTTGAGTCGCAGCGCCGCCAACTTCTGACTTTGCCATCACAACGGGCGGGGTTGTCGAAGTGCCCGCCCTTGTTGTGTAGTCATCGCGTCCCTTCCGGTTTCGGAATATCACGAGCAGCTGCCATCCATACTGACACCTGGGAATTATGACACAAAGCTCCCAGGGGACAGTGCACCATCGGATATGATTGACATATCCGCGGGTGGCAGAAGCCAGAAACTAGGTGGGAAAACGGCAGTATCAGGGTAAGGAGACAAAGCATTGTAAATTGTATTTTTTATTTTTTTTAATCTATATGGTATAATAATCATTTAGAGAAAAAGTTCTAAAAGTGGGTGGAACTCCGCTTTAACTCTCATGGTCTGTGTTAAAGAATGTTACCTCCAAGATTTCTTTTTCCCGGTATGTCTGCTGTACCATGTACCTGTATGAGAAAGTATCCTGTGCTCTTTGTATTGTTTCCTTTGTGTGAAATCCCTATGCTAGTAGAAGAGCAAAAGATGGCAGCACTTCCTCAAAATAAAACGGCTCTTTTTTATTGTGCAAAAATGGGAATGAAAGACATGCCACACACACTCAACCCACGGAGGGTCAGCAGACGCGTTTCACACTCCTATGCTTAATCCTTACTGTGAAATGCGTCTGCTGACCCTCCGTGGGTTGAGTGTGTGTGACATGTTTTCATTCCCATTTTTGCACAATAAAAAGGAGCCGTTTTATTCTGAGGAAGTGCTGCCATCTTTTTCTTTTCCATCTGCATATGGGGTTTGCGGACCCAGGCATGCACCCAGGATTTTTTGGCAGCTGGAGATCTTACAGGTAAGCCTTTGGAGCGGTGCTCACCCCATTTGCCTTTCCCAAGTTTATAATAAGGCTTATCTATAGGTACAGTGACAATCTCATAAACTTGTACCGGTTAAGGGATATTCACATTTGTAGAGGCCGGTGAAATCTTTAATTTATGCACACTGCGTTCTTGATTGATGGCATACTGGAGTATGCCATCCATTGAGAGCGATGTGCTGCGGCCGTGCATGCGTGGGAGTCACATAATTGCAACCCAGCCATTCAAACAGCTGGAGCCTGCAAACATGGAAGGAGAACCGGATGGAATCGCTGACAGCGTGCCACTGGAGGGCTTTGTTTTAAGGTAAGTCTGTCATATTATGCTAGTATGACTTGGAACCCTTTCACACTGGGGTGCTTTTCAGGCATTTTAGCGCTAAAAATAGCGCCTGAAAATCGCCTTTCATGCCTCCCCAAGCCTGAGTGCTCTCACACTGGGGTGGTGCGCTTGCAGGATGGGAAAAACAGTCCTTTGGGGCGGTACACACTGCTCCCAAAACGCCCTGCCCATTGAAATCAGTGGGCAGTGCTGCCGAAGAGCCTGCAAAGCGATTCGCCAGTGCCGCAACACGGGCGATTTTAACCCTACGGCCACTAGCGGGGGTTAAAAGCGGCCGAGAAGCGTCGCTAAAACTAGCATCGCTTTACTGCTAACGCCAGCACCGCCCCCCCCCCCCCCCCCCCAGTGTGAAGATACACTTAAGGTGGTTGTAAAGGCAGCATTCTATGCATTAAGATAAAAAGCCTTCTGTGTGCAGCAGTCCCCCCTAATACTTACCTTAGCCCCTTCTCGATACAGCGATGTCCACCAGTGCCTCAGCCAATCCGGGACTCTCCTTCCTGATTGGCTGAAAAACTGCACCGGCGCCATAGGCAGTTAGCCAATGAGGAGAGAGGGGCGGGGCTGAACCGCAGCGCTGTCTGAATGGATACACAGAGCAGTGGCTCCGCTCCAGTGCCCCCATGGCAGGCTGCTTGCTGTGGGGGCACTCAACAGGAGAGAGGTATCGGAAAAGAGGAGGATCCAGGCTGTTCTGTACAAAACGTCTGCACCCAGCAGGTAAGTATGACATGTTTGTTGTTTTTATTAAAATTTTGACTTTAGTATCCCTTTTTTAAATGGCCCATTTCTTTCTTTTTTTTTTTGTGATTATTATTGGAGTTTACCTCTTTAAATTTCATCTTGTAGTCACACGCATGTTCTTGTGCCCCTCTGTCGGCATATTTCTGAAGCAAAGGGTCACCACTGTGATGCAGAGGTGACTGATAGACTAATTCAGTTGGCAGCTTAATTAGCCTCCTGTTCTCAAGTTTTTTTTATAGATTCCTTGTTCCCATTCAGTTGTGTGGCTGCTCATATGGTTAGCTTATTTGTGGCACCACTATGGGGGCAGCCTGAGAGAGAATTGGTCTTGAGGAGGTCCTATTGTTGCTGGGATCAAGGCTGAAAAGATTACACTACTACTCATCAGTCTATTTCTTTAGGGCTTTGTAGGGTGGTAATATAGTTATTCAGGCATACTGACACCCCACAGGGTGAGGGCACTCTACACAGGATTATTCTGGAAAATAGAGAATTGGCTTTCTTTTTAAGTTTTGGGCACACAAATTCTTCACATCTCCGTATTACTGTTTGCAAATGCATAACTACTTTCTTTAAATTTGCAGTTTTTGTTGTACTTGCACGTGATTAAATAACAAAGTATAACTAAAGGCCAAACTTGTGTTTTTTAGTTTTGGACAGGGACAGTGGAGAGGGATCAGAATACGGTCAGATTTTGTATCGCTGTCTGCCTCCCCGTTAAGGATATTCACCCTCTGTTTGTCCTGTTTACCGTTCACATTGAAAGTGAAAGTAAAAAAATCCAAAATTTTGGTTGTACCCAGAACATTAACGAGAGGGTAAATCTTCCAACAGGGACAATAGTTTTGGTGACAACCAGGGTTTCCATTACTTCGAAGGGATTTCATCACACTTCCTGTTTTTGGCTATGGGACAGGAAGTAAAGGGAAATCTCCTCAATAAGGCACAGATGGCAGAAAAACTGACGAGGCTTATAACCTGTACTTCCTCTATTCAAAATGAAAAAAAAAATCAGTTTTGCCTTTAGTGGGGATGCACCGAAATTTCGGCCGCCGAAACATATCGTCCGAAAATGGCCATTTCGTCAAAATGCCGAAAAGGAAATCACGCCGAAAATGGTGCCGCCCAGTACGGGGCTGTCGTTCCGGAGCGTACCTGTCCAGCCCCAGTCCTCTCCTCTCCCTCCCTCCTCGACGAGGTGGCTGAAAGCCAAGAACAGTGCTCTATCTATGGAGGAAAGCTGTCGGCACACAGCATTAAGGAGCAGCTTGTCGGTATGATCAGTGGGAGGAGCATTAATAGTGTGCAGCACCACGGGGGTTAAGAGTGCAGGACTTGTTTGACATGCTGTTAGAAACAGTGAGCCCACTTGCTTCCCTGAGTGGGCTCACTGTTTCTAACAGCATGTCAAACAAGTAGTAAACATAGATAAAGCACTGTTCTTGATTTTGCCTTGCTAACAACTGCCCTGTCCTAATCCTGTCTGACATACTAAGGCTGGCTGCATGATGGGCACTGGTAGGCTGCTGGGCACTGGCAGGCTGCATTGATCTCCTGTACCACGGCTGCAGTCTCTGACCATGTCCTGTACCACGGCTGCAGTCTCTGACCATGTCCTGTACCACGGCTGCAGTCTCTGACCATGTCCTGTACCAGACCATGTCTTGTACCACGGCTGCAGTCTCTGACCATGTCTTGTACCACGGCTGCAGTCTCTGACCATGTCTTGTACCACGGCTGCAGTCTCTGACCATGTCTTGTACCACGGCTGCAGTCTCTGACCATGTCTTGTACCACGGCTGCAGTCTTTGACCATCTCCTGTATAAAAATATTTTTTAAAAACAGTAATTTTCGGTTTCGGTTTTCGGCCTAGTGTATTTTTTCAGTATCTGCACCAAAAAAACATTCGGTGCACCCCTAGCCTTTAGTTCTATAATAATAATAAAACTTTTTATACTTGCCTGCTCCGTGCAATGGTATTGCACAGAGCAGCCCCTATCCTCCTCTTCTGGGTTCCCCCCACCAGTGCTTGCTCCTGAGCAGGTCGTGTGCGTAAATACACAGAACGGATTGGCCCTGACCCCTGTTGCCTCCTCGCTGGATTTGGTTGGCCCGCAGCTCCCAGTGAAAAGGAAGAGAGACCAGTGTTGTTGCAGACAGGCACAGTGTGGATCGAGGGGGGGCTCAGGCAAGTATTGGGGTAAGGGGGGGCATTTTTTACCTTAATGCAGGGAATGCTGTTTTTTTTTTTTTTTTTTTCAGAATCGTACTTACATAGGTGGTAAGATAATGCATCTGTCCCACGCTGGCTCTAACACGGAGAACTGAGTGATAAAACACTGCCAATTGCTTGGTTCTCAGGGCTCCCTGAGCAGGGATCTGGTGACGATCAATCACTTCTCGCTCACTGGAGCGCTGGGCTGTGGAGGGGGCAGGATTGGCCGGCTCAGTTCCTCAGCGGCTCGCTGAGCCGGGCCAGGCATGTGGGCGGATCCCCACTTCATTGTCGCGATCTTGCTCGAGCCTGGACTGGCTCTGTGACGTCAGCCGACAGCGGGCTTTAGCCTGCTGTCAGCTGTAAATGGGTAACAGAAGTGCAGATCGAACTGCCCTCTTGTGATCCTAAGAAGTGCAGCCAAATGAGCTTTAGCTGTGCTGCTTCTTTTTAAGGTACAAAATAATCTGCCCTAACCATTTAAATAGAATTGGTTAACGTCTACTTTTTACACCAAACATGTATTTCTTTGTTGTCATACATAATGTACAAAACAATAATTGTGCACCTTTCATCACAGTTCAGCATACATATTGAACTATTGGTATTGCTTCAGAAGGTGTATGTGTATTAGGGATCGACTGATATTGTTTTTTCAGGACCGATACCAATTTTTCGGCTGCCTTTCAGGCTGATATCAGGTGCCAATATTCTGTAGATTTAAAGCTTTTATTTATTTTTTAACACTGTCCTTTTTTAATTTTTTTTTTTTTTTTTTTATCACTTTTATTGCTGTCACATGGAATGTAAACAGTGACAGGTACTCTTTATGGAGAGGTCGGGGGTCTGTAAGATTCCAAACCCCTCCTCTACACTTGAAAGTATTCAAAAGCCAAGATCAGCGTTTTTGAATACTTTCTATTTTTTTAAAACTGCTGCCTTGGAAGTGATGGCATGACATAGCTACTGGGTTACTAGATCTGAGACCCGAACAAAGCCGATCCAACTTTGTTTGGGTCTCTGGGCAGCCGGCAGACGTGCCGGCTGGTCGCTCGGGCCACTCGGTGGGACAGCAGACCCTTGGCGACGGAAGGAAGTGGGAGGGGACGACGTTTTCTCCTGCTGCTTGTATTAACAGTCGCATTGGTTGTTATTATAAGAATGCTGACCGTCCACTCTAAAGAACCTGCAGATCCAGGCATCACCCTGGTACAACCCCCTTGGAGCAATATCGGTAAGTTTGTGACCAATGCCGATTCTTTCAAAAAAGTGAATATCGGTGAGACGATAATCTGTCAACCCGTCATGTGTATTATAACAGGTAAAACAAATCATTAGTGTTGCCAAGGGTGGGAAGGGAGTAAGGAAGGAAAGGGGAGAGGGTTTATAAAGTGGGGGAGTAGTGGGTTAAAGTGGGGTGCCCCTAAAAAAAAAAATGTAAAAGTCAGCAGCTACAAATACTGCAGCTGCTGACTTTTAATAATCTGACACTTACCTGTCCCAGGGTCCAGCGATGCGGGGGATCGAAGCCCCCCCCCCTCCCCTGTGGCGCCGGTGTTCTGTCACAATAGCCCAGCTATCATAAAGTGTCAGCCCCGTTCTGCGCATGCACAGTACGGAGTAGAAGGAGTTTCGGAAAATCTCCGAAGATGAACGGCGCCTGCGCCGTGAGTCGAGGTGTAAGCCCCACCATCCAAGTGGACATAGGGCTACACAAACTTAAAGGGCCCCTCGCGGGCTCGCTTCGCTCGCCACGCTTCGGGCACGGCCTCGATTCGCTCGCCACACTACGGGCACAGCCTCGCTGCGCTCGGCTCTTTTTTTTTATTCTAACTCTATGTCCACTGGGATGGTGGGGCTTGAACTTGGACTCACAGCGCAGGCGCCGTTCATCTTCGGCTATTTTTGGAATCTGCTTGTCCTGTGTACTGCGTGTGTGCAGTACACAGCGGACACTTTCCGATGGGGGACAGAATATCCCAGTAGAACTCCCTTCAACCTTGAAATCTTGCAAACCACTTTGACCTACAGGTAAGCCTAGATTAAGGCTTACCTGTAGGTCCAAGAAATATCTCTTAAACCTACACGGTTTAGGTGATATTTGCCAAAAGACAGGCTGTCTACTGCTCCGTCGAATGACAACACCGGAGCCGCGAGACCCACCAAGAAGATGGAGGCTCTGTACACAAGGGGACAACGGTGACATCGCTGGCTTCTGTGTCAGGTAAGTGACACATAATGGACTACTATGCGATGCATAGTAGTCCATTATGCTTTACCTTTGCAGGTGAAACAAAGAGGAAGTAAACCCATCAGGTCTCTCTTAAACCTCTGACTCTGGGCCCCTGATAGTGTGAACAGAAGGTGCAGGAGTGCAGAGTGGCACTAGTGCCTGTGGGTCTTGGCAGTAGAAAAGCAGGTATCCACGCCAGACAGGAGGGGTGGTCAGTCTTCAGTAAAGCAGGGGGACTGGTAGACAGCTGGAGAATGGCAGACTGAAGCAAGCTAGTACTGGGGACAGTGGGCAGGTGAGGCATGCACTGGTAGCAGACTGTAGAACAGCAGGCACAAGAGGATGTGTCGGGGAGCAGTCAGGCAAGCCTGTGTCATATACTGGCAGGATGGATCTGCTACAGAGGAGCAGGCAATAGCACGGTCTGGGTACAAGCCTGGGTCAGGAGCCAGTCGGTGCAATAGAAGCAAATGGAGCAGACAGAAGCGGAGGTCAAGGACAAGCCAGCCCGGTGCAGTCGGTGTTCAGGGTGGTCAGACAAGCTGGGTCAGCAACTGGAATCGGAATACAGGATAACAGGAACACAGGATGCTGGGAAGGCTGCAAGATGAGACCGCACTGACCGAGGTTAAATAGCCCGTTTGGCGCCAACATTTGTCACAGGCTTGTGTGTGCGCGCGCACGTGAGTATGCTCGTGTGCACATGCGATAGCCAGTGCCCAATTCTTGCGAGCACGAAAGAGAACATGTTTTAGCCTGTGCACAGAAGGCCTTTTATTACACCTATTATAAGAATTCAGAATAGAAGAAAAAATTGTTTCTTCTACAGAGAAGTTAATGATGATGAATTGCTGTGACAAAATTGGAAAGGTAATTACCAGTGTATGGCCGGCAATTGTCTGTGTAAACACACTGCTTGCCATTTGCTTCATTGAACTTTTAGCAGTTTCTGTAAACGAGTGGCATTATTATTATTACTACAGCTCTGCTACTGTTTGATCTTCAGTCTAGAGCTGTTGTTCAAAAAATTAGTAAGTTCACTCCTAAGAGTTATTTTCATCCTAAGATGTGTATATAGAGCCTTTTATATTGAGGTTTGACACTATTGTTAGCATTAAAGACAGGCATTCTTGCTTAAAGCAACCTTCCATTCTTCTTTACAAACTTGCTTTACAGAAATTGGGACACTATGTAAATCTATTTATTCCCTTTCATGGTACAGCATGGTGTGTTCCAATTAAGATAAAATGTAATCCTGTAATCTTATTTGCTCCGATAAATATATTTCGAAAGTTTTTTGTTAAAGGGGTTGTAAAGTCAGAAGGTTTTTTTTATCTTAAAGAGGAAGTAAACCCCGATGGCTTAGCTACCAGGTACGTGTTAATGGGGTTTTCTGTTTTAAGGCCCAACTGTACATCTCACATTTGTATTGAGTCACAGAACATGTTTGTGTTTTAAAATATTACTTAGGCTAGGTTCACTAGGTTAGGCTAGGTTCAGCTAGGCTGCCATGCAGCCCAAGTTTGCTCGGGAACGACAGCCCATTCATTTGAATGGGCTGCCATGTCCTGTGAAACGCAGGAAAGAAGTCCCTGCATTACTTTGGAAATCACAGCCTGCACCGGAACCACTAGAACAATGCGGTTCCCAGTGTGGCTGGCGTGCCATTGGGATTAGTGGCCCCTGCCTGCGGGTCCTACGGTTTAGGCCTCATGCACACGAGACGCTGTTAAACGCGCGTTCAGAGGCAGTTGGACACTTTTTTCAACTGCACCTGAACGCATGCAATGTTATCCTATGTGTCCATGTACACAGTCTCGTTTTTTCCTGTTTTTATGCAGTTGCGTTTAACCTCGTTTTTCCAGAAGCAAAAAAATGCATTCAGACACTTTGCTTTTCCACGTTTCAGAAGCAAAACGCAGCTAAACATGGCTAAACGCAGGCACCTGCGTTTAGCCGTGTTTGCGTTTATAAGCCTTTTTAAAGGAACCCAATTTTTTGGACCAGAAAACTCAGAAATATGATGGTAAACCATAAAAAATACTAGAAAAATTGGTTTAAAATGTCGTAATTAGTTTAGATAGTTCATAGAGCAGATATACTCACTAATGCATACATGTTTGTGAAATGCATACATGTTTGTGAAATATCCAACGGACATTCGCTGTGCCATCAACGGATGGGTCCAATATCGACAAGCTCTGATTCTGGACCTCTCATGCAAATTTGCGACGACGTTGCTGCCTCATCAAGAGCAACATCAGGAGCATTTCCTGACATATATTCAATATGGGAGCCATTTAAAAAAAAAAAAAAAAAAAACGCAGAAAGAGAGGCAAATGCAAGTGTACAACTGCTCTCTCTGCTGCTGCTGCTCACTCTGATCAAAATGGCAGAAATAGTTAATAATACATGCTTTCTGAGCTTGGGGAGGGTCTATATGATATCTTTACAAATGCTTATAGACGCAAAAGCGGCTGAACGCGGCATGAAAACACAGCAAAACGCGCGTTTTTAAACGCAGGTTTCTGCTTTTTAAAACACGCGTTCAGCAGAGTTTGCATCTGCGTCTCGTGTGCATGGGGCCTTACTGTGCAAGTGGTTGAAGCTGCAGAAATTTGTGCGGGTACAGCAGCTACGCCACCCGCACAAGTGTCAACCTAGCACTACTCAAATGTTACTCCTACTTGGCACCAGTTCACACCATTGCGACTTGTCTTTATGACATGACACATCAAAGTCACATGAAAAGTCACACCCTCTTGCTGGCTATGGAATCGTTCAAATCTGTGCAACGCTGATTTGCACCAATTTTAAAAAAGGTTCCTGCACTATTTTTTTGCAATTTCATGTGCGACTTGCATTGACATCTGTGCATGAAGTCACACAGATGTTGGCAAGTTGCACTGATCGGCGGCTTTAAAATTGTGCTGAAATAGCACGATTGCAAAGAGGCATTCAGTGTGAACCAGGGCTTAAACTTTCTGAACACAGTGGAGAAAGTTAAAAACATCCTTCAGGTTACAGATAGCCATATACTGATCGAATTTGGGTCGATTCCTGATGAACTTCTTCCCAAAATCCTTTGATTGAAAAATCGAAGGAGGCCGCAGTAAAATGCACCTGCATCCAACCAGACGCAGGCATTGTTTGGTTGTTTTAGGACTCGGCACATATGTTCTGGACATGTACAGGGCTATATACCCTGTTTCCCCGAAAATAAGACCTAGCGTGATTGTCGGTGATGGCTGCAATATAAGCCCTACCCCCCAAATAAGCCCTTGTTAAAGTCCCTGTAGGTCTTATTTTCAGGTTAGGGCTAATTTTTGGGGAAACAGTGTAGGGCTTATTTGGGGAGGTAGGGCTTATATTGCAGCCATCACCGACAATCACGCTAGGTCTTATTTTTGGGGAAATAGGGTAGTTATTGGCTAGAGGTCTTCGATACCCTTAGGCCCCTTTCACACCGGGGCGTTTTTCATGCGGTGCAGCGCTAAAAATAGCGCCTGTTCACCGCATGAAAAAATCCTGCCCCTTTAACTCCAGTGTGAAAGCCGGCGGGCTTTCACACTGGAGCGGTGCGCTAGCAGGATGACAAAAAAAGTCCTGCTAGCAGCATCTTTGGAGCGGGATAGGAGCGGTGAACACACCGCTCCTATCCCGTTGAAAAGAATGGGAGACCGCGGTAAAACCGCGGCAATACCGCCGCAAAGCGCCGCTACGGCGGCACTCTGCGGGGGGTGTTTAACCCTTTTTCGGCCGCTCGCGGGGGGCAAAACCGCACCGCGAGCGGCCGAAAACCGCGGTAAAAACGACGGTAAAGCAGCGCTAAATATAGCGCTGCTTTACCGTCACCGCGGCTCACCGCCCCAGTGTGAAAGGGGCCTTAAAGAGGAACTTTAGTCCCCTTATTGCTACACCCCTCCACTGGCACTGCCATCTTTGAATGTCTGCCACGCATGCAGATATCCTGAAGGGCTCTGCTTGGCCTTTGAGACCTAGCAGAGACCTGCAGCACATGCGCCAGGTTTCATACATGTGCAGACAGAGGTCCAGGACCTCCTTAACTGCTCCGTCCAAGTGCATGCACACAGGAAAACCCACACATGCATAGGTGTGCACAAGGTCTCCGATGGGTCCCGAAGCCCAGTCAAAGCCCTTCAGCATATCTAAACACTTGGAATCAAGCGCAACGTCATTCTCGTCTAGGTGAGAAAGGCAGAAGTGTTGCCCTGCAGCACAAAACAGTTAAAAAGCTTTTCTAAAAAAAATATACAATATTATCCAATTGCGGAAGAGGGAGGGGGGCTGGAGCCAGGTGCAAACAATTTATTTTTGGTCTGGTTTAACTCTTGCCTACAGATGTCCTTGCGACCCTTCCAGCCTTGCTGGGTATACATGAGGACATACAGATACCTCATCACATGAAGCTGTCAATTTTATTCCTCCTGTACTATGCTCAGAAATCCTTCACTGGAAAACTTCTCTACCGCCTACAATGTCCTCCAGGGAATCCTCCCAACTACGCTGTTCTCTATGTATAAACTGACTTCTATGAGTAGGAACTGTCAGAAGCAATTTAGTAAGGCTTGATTGCCATGGACAGTAAAATACATCATACCTTCTTTGTCCTTAAAGTGGTGTTTCCACCAAAAAAAAAAAAAAATAGCTTAAAATTCATAAAAAAAATAAAAAAAAATTATTTGAAAAAAAAATAAATGCCTGTTGCTAGGGGGTCCCTCGTAGTTTGCCTCCTTCAGTGCCCGGGCACTGACATCACGTCCCTTCGGCGCAGTCAGTCATCTGGGACACGTGACAGGTCCCAGATGACTGTGCGGTGTATCACGTCGCGCGGTGCCGCTCGTGCATGCGCAGTTGGTGCCCGGCTGTGAAGCCACAGCCGGGTGCCCACAGTAAGAATGCCGGTGTCATGTCATATTCTGGGAGCACATGTGATGTACTTCTAATTCTAATGCGGCGTACACACGGTCGGAATTTCCGATGAAAACAGTCCGATGGGAGCTTTTCATTGGATTTTCCGACCGTGTGTATGCCCAACGGTCTTTTTCTGTCGGAATTTCCGACGGACTTTGGATTGAGAACCTGTTCTCAATTTTTCCGACTGAAAACCTTTCTATCGGATTTTCCGATCGTGTGTATGCAATTGCGACATGCAAAATTCCGACGCATGCTCGGAAACAATTCGACGCATGCCCGGAAGCATTAAACCTACCTTTTTATAGTGCTGTCGAATGTGTTTTATGCCGCTATGTTATTGACCGTCGGAATTTGGTGTGATCGTGTGTAGGCAACACAGCTTGAGCGGAATTCCGTCGGAAAAACCGTCAGTTTTTTTTCCGACGAGAATTCCGATCGTGTGTACGCGGCATTAGACCAAGGAAGGACATATATGTAGGACATGTAAATGAATTCCTGCTGTTAGAAGTTCCATCTTAAAATGACCCACTTGACTGTAGAAATGAACGTTTAAATTCCAAAATAGATGGGCGCTCTAAAATGTGGAACAAGGATACATTGAAAACAACGCATAGGTTTGAATAGACTACATGAATACATTTGAATCTTTTCAGGCCGCTGAGATGAACTTTAACACTTAATCGCAGTATTGCAAGCAGGAGGCCAATTAGAGAAAACTGTACCAGCAGAATTGTTTACCGGGGAAACTAATTCTCAGTTCATGTTTTCAAAAAAGCATAAAAAGAAGAATCCGGCTGCTATTTGTGGACCTTTTGATCCTTTATTCCCTCGTCTGCCGAGTTACAGCACAAGGTAGAACAATCACAATATACAACGCTGTGGACTTTGGAATGTTTGCATTTGCAGCTCTGTGACAACTGTGGAGTCAAAGGTGACCTGTTGGTATTGTAGAATATCTTGGATCTTATACTCCAGGATTGAAGCGCGCCTGTTCTGCGTTTAGCAATCGCATTACAGCTGTCATTTTTCTGGGTCAGTTCTAAATAATTCTCATATTATTGCTCAGCCCCTTGCTTGACTTGTGTTCATTTGTTAGATTAAAATGTGAGAGTTAATTGATTGTCAGTATGTGATGATTTGTAAAGCTAGCCCAAGGGTTGCAGTGAAAGATGCCTTGCAATGCTTGGCATGTCCTTCTGTTTCCCTAATGTGCATGGCACAGTACTCCTACCTTGCTGATAGTGTGGGAATGTTCTGTGCCCGCCTGTGCGTGGGTTTCTTACAGCGAGCTCTATCTCTGCCGGGTGATGGCATCTTGATCTGCTCCTTATCAGCTGCTGATTTTCTATGCTTTTATCACTCTGGGAAAGGGTATCGGCATTCTTAAAGTCTTTTTTTATGCCAAATCTGTCAAGTGTGTCTATTTAGTTCAGTGATCCATTAAGTTAGTGCTTCCAGTGCACCCCTCACATCTTTTATTGAGAAGGCTTACCAATGTTCTCTTTTATCTCGAGTCCAATTTATAGGTAGATTTCAATGGCTTATTGTGTAAGGAAGTCGGCAGCAGCCAAAAGAAACCTGGCAATAGGTTGAAGAGCACAGGCTTAAAGTGTTACTAAACCCAGGAGCCTGCATTCAATATATCTGGTCTACCACAGTACACAGAAATGCAATTATTTTAGTAAATATAAACTGCTAAATGCCTTTCCTCATCAGCAGTATATAGCAGTCTTGTGACTTCTATCAGTGTCCAGCAAAGCACTAGCTAAAGCTTGTAGGAGAATTTTTCATACTGCACTGGCTGTCCTATGAGGCTGCAGGACCCCTGATCCTCTGTCTGGACAGTGCTGATTGGCCCTTTTAACAGGTATCATTCCTCACTTCCAGGAGACGAGGTGCAGCCTGGTCTCATGTAAGTTCGGCCCCCTCCTCCTTTCTCCTCAGCCTGACCAATTAAAAAGTGCAGCGTGCTTCGCGCATGCACAGTAGGGAACTGCCAGATTTCCTTACCAGGAATGGCGGTGGCTGCACCTGACAGTCGATCCAAAGATCGGCTGGGGTACCGACATCGTGGGCTCCCTAGACAGGTAAATGTCCATGTATTAAAAGTCAGCAGCTGCAGTATTTGTAGCTGCTGACTTTATATTTTTCGTGGTGGGGCTGGACCTCCACTTTAACCACTTGCCAACCAGGCCAATTCTGACATTTCTCTCCTACGTGTAAAAAGCATAATTTTTTTGCCAGAAACTTACATAGAACCCCCAAACATTTTTTTTTTTTAGCAAAGACGCTAGAGAATGCAATGGCGGTTGTTTTTATCTCGCACGGTATTTGCGCAGCAATTTTTCAAAAGCGCCTTTTTTTTTTTTTTAAAGGTTTTGTGCTTAAAAAAACAAACAAACGTAGTTATCCCAATTTTGCATAATGTGAAAGATGAAGTTACGCCGAGTAAATAGATACCCAACATGTCGCGCTTCAAAATTGCACATGCTCGTGGAATGGCGCCAAACTTCGGTACTTAAAGCGTTGCCTATGGGGATTTTTAATTTTTTTTTTTTACTGGTTACATGTTTTGAGTTAGAGAGGAGGTCTAGGGCTAGAATTATTGCTCTCGCTCTAACGTCCGTGGCGATACCTCACATGTTTGGTTTGAACACTGTTTTGATATGTGAGTGGGACTTGCTATGTGTTCGCTAATGCGTGCGACCACACGGGGACCAGGGGCGCTTTACATATTTTTTATTTTTCCTTTTTTTTTTTTTTTGTTTGACACTTTAAAAAAATAAATGTTTTATTCCTATTACAAGGGATGTAAACATCCCTTATAATAGGAATATGGCATGATCTGTCCTCTTTACAGTGAGATATGAGGTCAATAAGACCCCACATCTCACCACTAGGCTGGGAAGCCTGAACTCAAAAAAATAAAATAAAACGATCTAGTCTTCCCAGCCTAGGCAGCGCCGTTTGTTTGAATTCAGAGGCCGGGTGAGGTCATACCATCACGCCTGGCCTTCGAACGATCATAGAGATTTCGGCGACCATCTGGTCCGCCGGAAATCTCTATGGTCACTATTCGGGGCCGGCGTATCCTGTCTCCGATGAGACGGTGAGTCGGTAGAAGCACCAGAGGAGGGGGGGGGGCGTCCCCTCTCGCTGCCCGGAAAGAACAATCAAGTGGCAGAACAGCCGCTATGATCGTTCTTATGGTTTAGGGAATTGCTGGCTAAAAAAGCTGATATCTGAATGATGCCTGTAGCTGCAGGCATCATTCAGATATACCCCCACAAATTCAAGGACTTCATATGACGGCCGGCGGTGGGTAAGTGGTTAAGGGGGAAACTATACTACGGGTATGAAATGCAGACACCTAGCAGCCTCCCAAAACCTCCCATCGTGGGCAAATGTATGAGTTTGCTGCTAATTTGTGCTCTTACACGTTCAAATTTGATAAGCAGCCTCTCTAGCCAATGGGGAATTGTAGTCAGCAGGAACGGCAAGCAAGTTTTGTTCTGCAGCTTTCCCTGGTAGAATCGAAATTTTAACCTGCCAAAAAGGTTTAAAAGGTTGCTGCAGATACGTGAAGGAACCTCTTTGTGGCTGCACTTCATACCTGCAGTAGCTTGACCCCCCCCATCCTACCTTGTGACCTCTGTCAAGATTTGGAGTCACAACAGGAAGTGAAAGTATCAACTACCCCCAATGTAAAGGTAAATATTACCTTTGACAATTACGTCAGAACAGGTGTGCCCATTGGAGGATTTCCCCTCTACTCTTGTTATTTCAGACATCCTTGTTTTTTTTTCGTTTTGGTTAATGTTCACCAGGACAGGGCAATAAACAACAATAAAAAGCTGACAACAAAAATAATCCCTTCCTCATGCTACCCTAGAGGTGTCGGAGTATGCCTGCAGTACTGCCTGTTGTGACTCAATGCCAAGCAGTTCTGATCAGGAGAATCTCCACTATTTCCTGGCAGTATCAGAACTGAGGAAGGTGTAAGTGCTTCCCCGAAACGTGTTCCTGAACCCATTGTGACATCATTTCCGGGGCAGCATCTCATTAAGTAGAGTGGATTGTGGACAGCATTTTTCCAGCAGAGTCTGCCGGACATGTGTGATCCCTGACCGGGGTGGGAGATCCTGTACCAGGGACACTGGATTCCATTGGGCCTTTCTGTCATGGTTCCATTCGTTACATATTTCTGAGTAATTTTTATTAAATGTTCACTAAACTACTACACTATCAGCTCCTTTGCTCTTACTTTTGTGTTTGCCAAAAGTTTGCCTGCCCCTTCCTGCCTCCCATTCATTGACTTTGGCCATTGAAGCCCTCAGTCATAGTGGTGACCCACTAGGAATATGTGAGAGGGAGCAGGCAAGCTCGGACCTTTCCAGGAATCAGAACAGCCTGTCACTTTAAAGTGACCCTGTCACCCATCTCCAAATTAAAATATAGCAGCTCTTTGTAAAGAAAGGTGTAAATACTTACCTCCTACTGCTTACCTGCCGAACTCTGCTTTGTTGAAAAGTAATAGTTCTCAGAAGTCTCCTGGGAAGCCAACGCTTCACTTTTGTCTTGTCTACACCGTGTCATGGTAAAGGTTGAGTTATTGGATTTTGGTCAGGGTTGAGCAAATTCCAAATAGCCAAGTAGGTTATAATTTCTGCAGATTTGTCACACTCCTCCTGTTGTATTATTTGTGGTGTATTACAACCTGGAGGGAGAGTCCTTCATAAAGCCTTCAAGCTGGGCAGCTTGCAGAATTCAAAAGTAAAGATCTAGCTGCCAGATTCCATGGAAGCTATATGGATGATGTGACAGTCAACCCAAGGACATCAAGGGAATTGCAACTCTCTGTGGAGCATAATATGAATATATAACTGTTCATAGACTAGTGTAATGTACCCACAGGAGTAGCATGTCATTTTCTCTACCAATGTAATTAGGGTTGTCCCAATACCACTTTTTTTTAAGACCGAGTACAAGTACCGATATTTTTTTTTCTAGTACTTGCTGATATCGATTACGATACTTTTTTTTTTTTTTTAATGTTATGTGACGTTGGAACTAATATGCAGCCTATAGTAGCTTTTTAATTTTTAAAAAAAGTTTTTTTACAATTTAGCTATATATATATATATATATATATATATATATATATATATATATATATATATATATATATATATATATATTATAGATATAACAATTTTACTTTTACAATGCTTTCTTTTTTTGGTGTTGGGGGAGTGGAAAGTCAGTGTTTATTTTTTATTATTTTTACAATTTTACTTTAGAATTTATTACACTGTTTCCTTTTTTTTTTTACTATTATGTTTTTTCAATTTAAGGGTAAGGGGGGCTTTGGTGAGATGTCAGGGGTCTAAACAGACCCCTGACATCTCCCCTCTGAGGCATGGAAAGGGACTGAGGATTGAGATTTTCCAGTCCCTTTCTCAGCAGCCTCAAATGCACTGAAAATGAATAAAGAGGAGACAACGGCTCCATTCATAAACTGAAGCATCGTAAACGCGGTTTACGATGCTCAGTTATGAATGGACATAGTTGGTGATCACTGACTCTGTCCATTCGGAAAAGGAAGGAGTTGGTAAATTACATATTTACCGGCTCCTTCCACTGCTCTCCATCCTGAAAGATCTGGGACTGGAGGGTTATTTTGGGCAGAAAGCGGACCGGAGGAGTTTGGGGGGGGGGGGGCGGAGGAATGCACAGAAGGAGACCAGAGGAGGAGTGGGGGGGGGGGGGGGGGGGGCACCAGAGGAGGGGAGCCGGAGAGGGATACAGGGGAAACTCGGGAACAATCTGTGCGGTGGCAGGGGAAGTTATAATCACTGGTTTCCCTGTGTGCTTCTCCTCCCCTCATTTATTGCTTTATTGAAAGCCACACAGGAACATCAGTGATTACAACTTCCCCGCCGCCACACTGATTGTTCCCGAGTGTCCGGGTATCGGATTAGGCATTGGGAGCATTTGCATGAGTCCTCAGTATCGGCACCGATACTAGTATCCGGACAACCCTAAATGTAATGGATAACGGAGAGAATTATCATTATGATACAATTGTCCACTGCAAGCATTCAGGATCCAGCTGTTTATTTTTTTTAGTTTGCTGTAAAAATGAAGCTCATACTTTTTTTGCTGGTGAATTGTTTTATTTTACCAGGTTCCCTTGATGTTATTACCTCAGTTTCTCATAAGATGGGTCTATTTCAGTCATGAAATTACTTTGCACTGACATAGAACTGAACCTTTTGTATAGGCATGTCAAGTTCCATCAGGATCTCTTCTTCTTTTTCATTTTAGATAAAGTGAGATGATGGTCAGACTGCTAACAGTTGTGTGTATGGATGTTTGTCTTCATGTAATGAGATCGTTCTCAGTTGTGTCCGGATGCTACATCCAGAGCTTGGCTGCAGAATGAACATTGGTCATATGGAGAATCTACTAAGCAGCTATTGACACCACGCCAAACCCGCTCCCTAGTGGGTCCTCAGTGGGAATATATGAAGAGCACATCATGGGGGGGGGGGGGGGGGGGGGGGCTGGGATGTTTAGCTTGCAGCAACAGTGGAAGTTCATCTCCTTGCTGGGACCAAAGGAAGCAGTTAAGGACAGGGGAATGAAATGATGCCCCACGCCACCAAAAACAACAAAATACATCTGTATGGAAGTCCTGCTTTGAAACTAATGTTAAATTCTGTAGGGTAACTTGGTAAGGAACCAGAGTGGTTCCATAGAGGTGCCCTTACCTGCTCTATAAAAAAAATTTGATGCCACGTCTACATTTGCCATTTTCTACAGCAGAGGTCTAGACTTACATCAGTTGCTGCTTTTTCATCTAAAGCGTTCCTTTAATTCTAGTCTGTGTGTTCACATTATCATTGCCCTTTCCTTCCTGTTGTGGGGTATCTCTGTCTCCTTGCCCTAACAGGGTCCTATGGAGGTGCCTGTTTGTGCACTATCCCATGCTCGGACGTCAGCCTCATTAGAAAAAAATTCAGCCGTGCCATTCTGCCAACATATATGTGCTGACAGCGGTCGGCAAGTGGTCAAGTCCTGTTAGGCCCCTTTCACACGAGGCATACTCCGTTTCCACGGTCTCCGAGTCCGCATCTGTCCACCGGCTCAGCGGGAGATCTCTCCGTTGATCTCCGCTGAGCCGGCGGATGACCCTCTCTGCTCACTGAGCGGGGAGGGGCTTGTCGAGCGCCGCTGGTCTCTATGGAGAGATCGGATGAAAAGGAACACCGTGTCTGTTTTCATCAGATCTCACCCGATCAGATGCGCCAGCGACCGATCTGGACGTAGAGTCCATCCGTCTGCTTTTTGCGGATCGGACTGGGTCGGATGTAAGCAGCATGGAGCGCCCGTTCAGGTCTGCTGTCAAAACTGACAGGCGGATCTGAACGGTCCATTCGTGTGAAAGGGGCCTAAGTTGCGAGGTGGAACCTCCATGGTTTGGACTTGTTTTTCCAGCACATCCCACAGATGCTCGATTGGATTGAGATCTGGAGAATTTCTGAGGCCAAGTCAACACCTCAAACGCATTGTGTTCCTCAAACCATTCTAGAACCATTTTTGCAATGTGGCAGGCCACATTATCCTACTGAAAGAGGCCGTGCCATCAGGGAATACCACTTTCATGAAGGGGTGTACTTGGTCAGCAACAACTTTTAGGTAGGTGGCATGTGTCAAGTAACATCCTTATGATCTCTGATATCTGATCTCCCACAGTACACAGAAATGCACATATTTTAGTAAATATAAACGGCTTAATAGCTTTTCTCAGTATTAAGCAGCCTTGTGACTTCTATCAGTTCCTGGTAAAGCCTGTAGAAGGAATTTTCATACTGCACTGAGCTGTCCTGTCAGGATCCAGACCTGCTGACCCTCTGTGTGGACAGTGCTGATCACATGCACCCTCCCATGAAAAAAAAAAAAAAAACCTCTTTAGCAATACACACCAAACTGAGCATGTGCAGCCTGACTCCAAAGGCTCTGTCTTATCCGGACATGCTCTGGAGTCAGTAGAAGAGGAGGATCTGTGCATTCAGAATCAACAGCCCTTTTACACAATGCAGAGGATTAACCCCTTAGGGTCCACAGTGAGTATAACAAGCATGCTTTACTGCATATACAGACTGATTTTACTGTTGTGGGTTTAGTAACACTTTGACCCCTTTCACACTGAGGCAGTTTTCAGGCGTTTTAGGGCTAGAAATAGCGCCTGAAAACTGCCTCCCATTCATTGCAGTGACTGCTTTCACATTGAGGAGGTGCGCTTGCGGGACGTTGGAAAAATTCCTGCAAGCAGCATCTTTGGGGCAGTTTGGGAGTGCTGTACACATCGCTCCCAAAATGCCCCTGCCCATTGCAATGAATGGGCAATGCTTGAAAAGCGATTCGGGAGCGCCACAACACGGGTGTTTTTAACCCCTCCTTTGGGGCTAAAAGCGCTGCTTAAACAGTGGTAAAGTGCCGATAAAACGAGCAGCACTTTACCGATAACGGCCGACGCTTGCAGTGTGAAAGCAGCCTTAAAGTCCTGCTAAATCCCTTCAGGCTGGCCCCATTTGCAGGTATAGGTATGTTGAACATTAAAAATAAGCACCTACAGTGTATATAACCCAGTAATACACTGTCACACCCTGCTCTGCACATGCTCAGTTGCTCTTTAATTTTTTGGCGGGGTGCCGAATTTGGAGAGGCCGATCTGCTGACAGCCTAAAGATTTACTGCTACTCAGGTGCTCTGGGCTTTAGCAAAATGGCAGCCTTCAGCAAGAAGGAACAATGCTGGAGGCAATTTACAGCACACACTAATTTTGGTAGCATAATTATTAATGTGGAATGTATGTTCCTTGCTAAAGAACATTATTTTTTATCAAGTTGTTATGGGTAAAGTTCCACTTTAAATTCATCCTCCCATGGAAGCCTGTAATGAAATATGTAGGCTGCTGTTGTTAGTATCTCCATAATATACACTCTTCCTGACTGTCATGCCAATGACTTCAGTGGCTTCACAATTTTTACGATCGCTGCCCCGGGGCAAGCATGCAGATCAGGACTTCGCGTCACTTGCTGCATGCTCGTTCCAGGACCTGGAGCTCCAAAACATTGCGACTGTTGGACCGGCATGACAGCACAGCTTTCCTCCAACCCATGTAGCATGTGACTATCGTTAGATCACTATGTACCTTAGCACGACTGATCCTTAAATCCATTTAACAAGTCTTTGTCATGACATCACTGTGCAGAACAAGTCTGTACCTTCTGCATGGCCTGCAGCAGACACAGATGTAACATGTTGAAGTCACGGACAGTTCATGCATTGTCTATGGTGATAGGAGCTGTGTGTGTGTGTGTGGGAGGGGGGATGTAATCCCACTTAGTATTCAGTGGACGAGTATGGTAGTATTACTAGGCAGCCCACGGCTCAGCTTCCTGCTCTCATTCACCAGACTGTACATCTCTGGCCAGGGAGAGGACGGATCTGTGAAATGGGTGCTACAGATAGCAGGTGATTGCATGTTTGCGCTGGAACGGGATTGCGGCTGTGTGTTTGACACGCTTGTGTGTTTTGTGGAAGAGGATCTGCTGCAGGACAAGTAGTGACTGCAGAGAAGTGCTTGTGTTTATTCACCATGTGTGTATAATATACAGCGTGTGTGAGTGCGTATAATATAGTGCGTGTGTGAGTGCGTATGTACGCTTGTACACAGATGTGTCGCTAACATTCCATATAATTGATTCTTTACATTTCAGCGTTGCTAAGAAAAGGAACCTGCTTTTCATGAAATAAATTGCTCCCCTGAGACTTTTAAAGAAGAAACCTAATTAGGATTACATAGGTAGGGCTGTAGCATATATCTAGGTGTGTTTGGGTGTCGGTGATTACGGGCGGTCTAATGTTCATGAGGATGGAAAGCGTTTTATTATAGTAGATGTGCTTTGGGGCATCTGGAATGTCTGCACAGCAACATGCTCATTAACGGTCCGGATAATACCATATATTAAGCGCCAGGCTGACACGTTGGTACTCATACTGTTGCGGTTAATTTGGGGTTGCGTTGCCCTTACTCTGGCATTTGGCTCGCCTTTTTCTGCCCACATTTTATAGCCATTGTGAGGGTTGCATGCTGTGCCAGCTTTTTCATTGTATCCGCAGGCTGCTGAGGTGGAGACTTGAAAGATGATGTCATGCACCATAAAATGATGTCATGCAAAGGTTGATGGAGACTTGCCAGGCAGATTGACGCCTAGTTTAAATCTCGAGGCTACACCTGTCACTGTCAAGCAGGAGGTTTGAAAGATGAGCTTACTTGAAGCACGCTGCATGAGAGCCAGTAAATTGTATTTAACATACAGCATTTGTATGACTGGTAAATTCCCAAACTTTAGACTGCTGTATTTGCATAAAACTGTTCATATGTACAGGCATTTTTTTTTTTAAAGAAATGTTTTAAAATTATATTATTTGTTTCCTGATGTAGCTCGGGCTTCTTCCATTCACCCAACATCCTTGCCAGCAAGGTAGGATGAGATTAAAACTATGGGCACCCCTGTTGCTGACCTGCATTTGGTGAAGTCTCATGTTCTCCTACAGCAGGGATATGCAATTAGCGGACCTCCTGCTGTTGCAAAACTACAAGTCCCATCATGCTTCTGCCTCTGGGTGTCATGCTTCTGGCTGTCAGAGACTTGCTATGCCTCATGGGACTTGTAGTTCTGCAACAGCTGGAGGTCCGCTAATTGCATGTCCCTGTCCTACAGGTAATAGGAAAATGGTGACAGCCCTGGAACTTTCATCTTTAAAAGCAAATCAGCCATGGCAGCCCCCATATTATTCCTCTTAGGTTCCCTTTAATTGGATTTACCCCTTGCATTATGTTTTGGAGAAACAGTGGGAAACATCCCTACCCCCTATATCCTTGGTGCCCAACCTGAGGCCCGTTGGCACTTTTTGTGTGGCTTTCGGGGCCCCTGCAGACACTAATCTGTATTTTCTAGTGATTTCTAGCAGCCTTCTGTAATATATCTTCAGTCCATGACTGTTTACTGAACCATGTCCCCAGTCTCCAGCAACTATAGCATGCTTGCAGTCTCTGACCATCTCCTGTATTATGTCCACATGCTCTGACCATCTCCTGTATTAGGTCCACAGTCTCTGACCATCTCCTGTATTAGGTCCACAGTCTCTGACCATCTCCTGTATTAGGTCCACAGTCTCTGACCATCTCCTGTATTCGTCCACAGTCTCTGACCATCTCCTGTATTAGGTCCACAGTCTCTGACCATCTCCTGTATTAGGTCCACAGTCTCTGACCATCTCCTGTATTAGGTCCACAGTCTCTGACCATCTCTTGTATTATGCCCATAGTCTTTGACTATCTCATATTGTGTCTGCTGTCTCTGATAATGAATTGTCCCTGAATTTTTGAACGGCCCTTTTGTGATGTCAGGTGCCCCAATATCAAGAAAATGAACCACTACTGCCCTACATAAATTCAGGGATTATCAAGGAGAGATCTCACTTTGGGATATTTCCCCCTGAATTAATTGCAAACCATTGTACTGGTGGACTGGTAGTGTAATATAACCATTTGTAGATTGGATAATGGGATGGTGGGCTGGATGATTGGAATAGACCTGACACAAACGATCAATGCTTCATAGTCTGTGATGGGGAGATGGATGACATAAACTGAATAGTGGATTTGTATGTGTGAAAGGAAACGGGTTCAAGGCTGTGATCATTCATTGCTAGACTGTACGATTTCTCCATGAATTGGCCCTTTTGCATTAATAGTTCTATAATATATCCGATTTGTAATGGTTCTAAGCCAACATTCATAAGAATATGCTACTGAATGCAGCACTGCTGAGGCATAAAGCACTTTTCAAGTGGCCTTTACCTACATAGAATAGAATAATATCTGATTGCATACGCCAGAATACTGTTTATTTTATTCCTGGTGAAACGGCGGTCATCCATAGGACAAGTTTGTATACAATCATATCATCGATGGGCTTCGTTGACACTGGTGTGATTAAACCTACATCTGTGCAAGGCTCATGTTTGCCCGCACGGGTATGTATAGTTGTCCATGCATCCTCAAGCAGGCAGCCCCAAGTACGCCCATGTGAACAAGGCCTTATTGTGCATTTGGAAATCTGATTGGAAAGATTGTGCGACATGCCGTACATTTAACAATCGTATGGAATTATCCACTTTTCTACAATGTTTTTCCATCCAGACCGATCTATATGATTTCAAATGAATTGATCAGTTTGTTCAAAATCAATTTGGTGACAGTATGCGTGTTTGCGCTCATTCATACGTATTAAATGATTCGGTGAAGAATTGTTCACTCAGACCATTATGTATATGGCCTACAAAGGGCTTTGAATCCCTGGCCTGTTTAAAATAATGAGACCACAAGGGATACGTCTGTCCAGTCCCTAAATTTGTACTTGTGTTCTGCTACTTCTTGACTCGGTAGGATAAAGGGCACAGCCCTGGAGGTTGTACCTTCAGAAACAAGTAAACAGTGGCAGCTTCCATATTTACAGTGCTGTGCAAAAAGTTTTAGGCATGTGTACCGTATATGCTCGAGTATAAGCTGACCCGAATATAAGCCGAGGCACCCAATTTTACCATAAAAAACTGGGAAAATGTATTGACTCGAGTATAAGCCTAGGGTGAGAAATGCGCAGCTACTGTAAGTGGAAAAGAGGGTCAACAATGCCCATTTGCAGCCTCACTGTGCCCATTTGCAGCCATAGGTCCCCCAAACTTCAAACTTGGTAGTTAAGGGTTCCTAGATGCCCCCTAGCTGCAGCCAAAATTTGGGGTCTCTGGACCCAAAGGGTCCCGAAATGACATTGCTGCAGATGGACACAGTTGACCGACTTTGGGTCCCCGTATCTTGGGGTCACTTGGTGCTAGGAACCCCATCTTGGAAATGTAGTGCTAGTTTCACTGGGTTTGAATACCAAATTTGGGGTTCCTAGCATCAAGTGTCCCCGAGATACGGGGCCCCAAAGTCGGGTAAGAAAATTTCAAGCACTTTTCTGCAGCAGAGAATTACATTTTCCGAACCGATTTTGGGGCCCCGAATCTTGGGGCCACTTAGTGCTAGGAACTCCATCTTTGGATATGTTGTAGTGCTAGGTAGAGATATGGGGCCCCAAAGTCGGTCATTTTTTTTTTTTTTTTGCTGCAGAAAAATTCTTCTTTCAGCACAAAAAAATGTGCTGAAAAACTCGGCTTATACTCGAGTATATACAGTAAATTAAGAATTTTTTCAAAAATGTATATTTTAATCAATACACAAAATTCAAAGTGAGTGAACAGAAGAAAAATCTAAATCAAATCAATATTTGGTGTGACTACCCTTTGGCTTGAAACCACCATTGATTCTTATACTTGCACACTTGCACAAAGTCAGGTATATTGTAGGATTACAATCAGAGGTGTGTGCTTATTGCTTAAGAGCCGGTTCACACCAGGGCGACTCAGGATCCGACTTCAGGTCGCCCCCAAGTCGCCACCAAGTCATACTCAAAAGTAGTGTCCAAGTTGCCTCACAAGTTGCCCTGGAAGTCGTGTTGCCCTGGTGTGAACCAGCTCCAAGTCGCGCTGTAAGTCGTGTTGCCCCAGTGTGAACCGGCACTAACCAGTTATACCAAGCAGCTGCTAATCATTCATTTCATATGTAGGTTGAAACCTACTCATTAACGGAAACAAACAGCTGTGTAGTAGAACTTGGGTGAGGAGCAGCCAAACTCTGCTACTTGGGTCAGGTTGTGGAAGACCGTTTCATGTCACAGGTCATGGCACGAGTAAGCACATCAACAAGACACAAGGTAGTTATACTGCATCAGCAAGGCCTCTCCCAGGCAAAGATTTAAAAGCAGACTGGGGATTCAAGATGTGCTGTTTAAGAAACCCAAAGAACCGGGCAACATTGAGGACCGTAGATGCCGTGTTCGGCTCAGGAAACTTAATGCAGCAGATAAGACGCATCATGCTCATTTCCCTTCATGATTGGAAGATATCCAACAGTGCCTTTAGCACAGAACTGACGCAAACCAGTGGGACCCAGGTACGCCCATCTACTGTCCAGCGAAGTCTGGCCAGAAGTGGTCTTCATGGACGAATTGTGTCCAAAATGTCAAACCTCCAATGTGGAAACAAGACTAAGCTATTCAACTATACACAGGATATAGGAACTGGGGTGCAGAAAAATGGCAGCAGGTGCTCTGGACTGAGTCAAAATGTGAAATGCAGCCAATGTCATTAGGAACCATCTTCAAGTTCCTCTTATATGTTTTCTTGAATTGTATTATCCCATATTTCTTAACCACTTTCAGCCCGGACCATTTTGCTGGCTTAAGACCAGACCACTTTTTGAGATTTGGCACTGCGTCACTTTAACTGACAATTGCGCGGTCGTGCGACGTGGCTCCTAAACAAAATTGACGTCCTTTTTTCCCCACAAATGGAGCTTTCTTTTGGTGGTATTTGATCGCCCCTGTGGTTTTTATTTTTTGCGCTATAAACAAAAAAAGAGCGACAATTTTGAAAAAAAACAATTTTTTTAGTTTTTGCTATAATAAATACTCCCTAAAAATATATAGAAAAAACATTTTTTTTCCCTCAGTTTAGGCCGATACGTATTCTTCTACATATTTTTGGTTAAAAAAATCGCAATAAGCGATTTATTGAGTGGTTATAAAAAAAGTTATAGGGGATAGTTTTATAGCTTTTTAATTAATAATTATTATTTTTTTTACTAGTAATGGTGGCGATCAGTGATTTTTATTGTGACTGCGGCATTATGGCGGACACATCGGACATTTTTGACACATTTTTGGGACCATTGGCATTTATACAGCAATCAGTGCCATTTAAATGCGTGTTACTAACTGTGGGGGGCGTGGCTGTGTTTTAGTGAACACTGATCTCTGCTCCAATCACAGGGAGCAGAGATCAGTGTCACTAGTTGCTAGGCAGAACGGGGAGATGCTGTTTACTTTCACATCTCCCCGTTCAGCCTTCCCGTGAGATGATCGCGGGTATCCCTGCGGCGACCGAGTACGCGAGACCCACGACCAGACCCACGGGGATCCCGACCGGCGCACGCCGTTGGCGGCAAATTTAAAGGGACGTTCCTGTACGCCCTTTTGCCTGTCTGTGCCGTACATCGTCGTGCGCCAGTCGGGAAGTGGTTAAATAAAAGAATTTATAAAAAATAAAAATTATCTTCGGTGTAAAGAGGAACAAGAAGTCCTGGTAGTGATGGGTTGATCTCAACATTATGGAGTTAGTTTGGGATTACATGAAGAGACAGAAGGATTTGAGGCAGCCTACATCCCCAGAAGATCTGTGGTTAGTTCTCCAAGATGTTTAAAACAACCTACCTGCCGAGTTCCTTCAAAAACTATGTGCATGTGTACCTAGAAAAAGGCAAAGGGTGGTCACACCAAACGTTGATTTCATTTGGTTTTATCTTCTGTTCATTTACTTTCCATTGTGTTAATTGATTAAAAATAAACTTTTAACACTTCTGTTTCTGAAAACATTCCTCATTTGCAGCATTTTTTTACGCCTGCCTAAAACTTTTGCACAGTAGTGTATACAGGTTATTTCTGGAGTATAAGGATATCATTTAGTGTCCCCTCATCAACTCCTATAAAGACTAACTGATTGCAGTTGATGATGGTGGCTTTTAATATTATCGTGGTACAAATACATGGTGGCTTATAGCATGAGGGAAGTGCAATACACTGCTATAATGGTGCTTCATGGGTAAATAACTGATGTAGCATTTTGGTGTCCCGTTAAGATGGATGGGTTCTAACACTTGAGTTTCCTGTACTAAATATGATGTCATGCTTTTATTCACTTTGCTCCTCACTTTGGAAACCATGACATCACATCCTGTCTGTTTTTCTGCAGCGAGCCATAGCCCACACACTTTTTGGTAATAAACGAATATAGAATGCAGGTTTCACTCCCTGTGATTACATTGACACTGTGCAGCTTTGTGCTGCAAGGTTTTTCTATCTTCTCACTTCCCAATGTACAGATCATTAATTTCTGTATGTAGAATTATAATTTCATTCTATGCATTTCTTTTATTCCTTCACAGGCCAAGAAAACCTTGTTTGGCCCGTTCAGCTGTTGTATATTTTGGGTCTGACTGTTGGAACAGTTTTTGTGTGGATTATGTGACTACTGGTGCCTAAAGCTACAAAGGGATACTGAGGAAGCCATAAGGTGAGTGCACCACCAAATTATTTTTAAAGTATATTGGAATCTGAAATATGAATCATTTTTAACTGAATCATTGTGCAGTTTTACTTATGTGGATTTTTTCCCTTATACTTGGCATTTGGTGGTTCTGCCAGTGAATCCCGCATTTTCTGGAACCTGTTAGGTTAAGCCCCTTTCACATGGGCGATACAATCAAGTCCACCTGTCAGTTTTTCAGTTGGACCTGATCAGAGCGGTGGGTATAAACTGACTCCTCCAATACAATATGGTCCACTAAAAAGAAACGGAAGGCGATCTGTTTCCCTCCGTCTAGGCCAGGGGTGTCTAACCCAATTTCATCATGGGCCGCATCAGCAGTATGGTTGCCCTTTAAAGGGCCGGTTATATCTGGTATGCTCTACATACAGAGTGCAGGGTTCAGGAGTGCATTACATACAGAGTTCAGGATTATACTACACACAGAGTGCAGAGTTTAGGATTGTTATGTATAGTGTGCAAAATTCAGGATTATGCTATGTACAGAGTGATGAGTTCAGGAGTGCATTACGTTCAGAGGGCAGAGTTCAGGATTATGCTACGTACAGTACATAAAATTCAGGATTATGCTACGTACAGTGCGCTTGAGTTCAGGGCTGCATTACGTACAGCATGCTGATTTTAGGATTATGCTAAGTACAGAGTGCAGCATTCAGGATTATGCTATACACTGAGTGCCGAGTTCAGGAGTACATTACGTACAGAGTGTAGAGTTCAGGAATGCATTGGGTATAAAGTGTAGGGTTCAGGGGAGCTTTATGTACAGATTGCAGTTCCAGGGGTGCCCTATATACAGGGTTTAGGGGTGCACTATGTACAGAGTGCAGGGTTTAGGAGCATTACGTACTGAGTGCAGACTTCAGGAGTGTGCTGCATGCAGGGTTTAGGGGTGCACTATGCACAGTGTACAAACCCCCAAGCCCTGTGTTTAGTGACATCGAGCAGTGAGCTGGAGGTGGTAGAATGGAGCCCCACTGGCAAAACTGGGTGCGAGAACCACATGATAAAACCTGATAGGCCATATTCGGCTCGCGGGCCTTGTGTTTTGACATACGTAGTTTAGACAAATCAGATGTAAATTGACAGCTGGTCTGTTTACACCTGACCTCCCATACAGCAGAGCATCCTTTGTCTGTGTCCGTTCTTCAGAAACAAACACGGACCTGTCATCCACCCGCTCTGCAGGGGATCAGCCGACATCCCCTACTGAGAAAAGCAGATTCCGCCCCATGTGAAAAGGGCATTAGAAATCTATAGCAGTGGCCAGCTGGCTTTTTATGGCCGTTTTTCTACCATATGTACTGTGCTGAGCAGCCTTGCCCAGAGCAATCCCAACGCATAGACAAGGCAATTTGCCTTCCATCCTATTCAGTTCACACCACTGCGCAGCTAAAAAAAAAAAAAAGGTAGGACATGCTGTCCTTTTTTATTTAGTGCAGGGTGTCGCGATGCAGTACAACGTATCACAACCCACTGCAGCGAATAAAGATGAATGAATTTCCACTTTGGATCGTAAATAAAGTAAACACTGTGATGCATAATTTACAATGCAGCAGTGCTTCTCCCTTTACAGCGCACACCAGGGGCCGCAGTATTACATGGCCGCTGAAGTCCCTACTCTGTGCCTGTCATCCTTGTCCTTACTTCAGCACACAATGAGTCACTGACCCCATACAAGTATGCATTGCTGACACACGTCCAATGACTAAATGCCTGTTCAAGTTACTTAGCAAGTTAGATTTGAAGCTGTCACTTTTAAAAACAAGCTGCTGTGTTTCTGTCCCAACTGGTTCCTTTTTAAAATCGTAAACGCGTCGTCCTTATGTGCAGCCTAAGCCTGAATAAGTGGAGGTGTTAAGAGTCACTAAGTTCCAGCCCTGGACTAAAGTATTGGGAGCAATAAGGTGCTGCCCGGGGCTGCAACCTACAGCAGAGATGACCGCTATAAGTGTACATTTATTGCTGATTTTAAAGTATGAATATATTATTTATTTATATATATATATATATATATATATATATATATATATATATATATATATATATATATATATATATATAAATTTTTTTTTGCACTCATAATGTCAGGCGAGTGCCATGTAAAGTAAATATGTTGCTGATGTTGGCATCCACAGTACACGGTTTCTGTGAGTCACAATGTCGGGTTTGAGTCACGTCGCCCAGAACTGGAGCATCACATGACCTGCTAATTACAGGCTCAGTTTATCAGACTCTTCAGCTGTTCATGCTTCAATTTTTTTTTATCCACTCATTTTTGCGATTGGATCAAATCGGCAAAAAAATCTAATGGCCATAACTTCCCTCCCATGTACTTCATGCAGTGCCACCACAAGTGCCCATACCACTGCTCTGATGAATCCCTCAGGCGGGGTGCTGGCATAAATATGCCCTTCAAGGAAGTGTTATAACCAAAGATAGACAACCGTCACACACAAACCGCTCCCAGTGTACATACTATGAGATGCGACCTCAGCCCCTCCCAATAGCCATGCCCTCTGACATCTTTCGCCCCACCCACCAGGGCTTAGTCATAGTCTCTACAGCTAAGCCCAGGTGGGCAGGGCAAAATGCGTCAGTGACATAGCGATCGGGTGGATTGTGGGCTGAGGCAGCTTCTTGTATTATGTACACGCTAAGCTGTTGGTGTATGCCGTTTTCTATCTTTTGTTCATAACTTCCCTTCGGATCATTTTAGATTCCATTTTGTTCGGATGCAATCAGATTGAGTTGATAGGCCAGGGTGGAAAACTATTGTTTTGCTTCAATCGGCAGCACTGAGATATTTTGTTCATGAATATAACTGTATTTCTTGAACAATCAGATTATGAGGTTACATGGTGGAAACAGCGATTTTCATTTGATAATTTACAATCATAAAGTTTCAATCATATCTTAACTATCAATCAAAATCAACTTCCCCGCATGTGGCATGTTGATCGAAATGGCTGTCTGCTAGAGATTGATTATTCTGACCAGAAGAGATTGATTGGAAAAGAATTATCGACGTGTGTATGGCCATCGTGTTAATGCATTCAGGTGAATAATCTCCTTTAGTGTAGCAGCCCCCCAGTGCCCCCGTTTTTACTTACCTGAATCCGGTCTTTCCAGCGCCAGTAACGAGCACAACCGTTCTCGCTGGTGTCTCGGGTCCTGATTGGATGATTGTATAGATTGATAGCAGCGCAGCCATTGGTTCCCACTGCTCTCAATCAAATCCAATGACGTGGGCGTCAAGTTGGGGGGGGGGTGGGGCCAAGTCCTGATTTCTGTGTCAATAGACGCAGAAGCAAGACTTCCCTGCGTGTGGCATGTTGATCGAAATGGCTGTCTGCTGGAGATGGATTATTCTGATCAGAAAAGAATTATGTGTATGGCCATCTTCGACAGCTGATTCCGACTTTCCGAGCGAAAATTTATAAAAGGGACAAACTCCCAAATTTTTCTTGTTTGGGAACATAACTAACGAATCAGAAATAAAAGATTGCGCTTGATCAGAAACAATAAACAACAAAATAGGAGCCTTTGGCCTCATATACACTGCTGCTGGTAAACGGACATTCAAAGGCAGTTGGATGCTTTTTTTCAGCTGCCCCTGAACTCATCCAATGTTATCTTATGTGTACATGTTCGTTTAATGTCTTTTTTAGGCACTCTTGAAGGCAAAAAAAATTAGTTCAGACGCCAAACACGTCTTAACGCGGTAACTTGCATTTAGCCGCGTTTCGTTTACAGGCGTTTTTCATTTTTGGCTATTTAAAAATAAAAAAAAAAAAAAAAAAAAAAAAAAAATATATATATATATATATATATATATATATATATATATATATATATATATATATATATATATATATATATATATATATATATATTATATATATTTTTTTAAATGCTTCCAAACGCAAACGAGGCATGTTTAACGTGGCAAAACGAATGTTTTAAACGCGGGTTATTATCTGTCAAGTTAAATCGTGAGGTTGTAAAAACGTCCATTGTACATTAAGCCTTTGTTGTACGCGAATTTTCGTACATTATTTCCTTCATCGGTTTTGACTTGCTATGGAACGGGGAAAATCTGACGGGCTTGCGCCCGATATTCTTAGTGTGTACCCCACTTTACCCTCCCCATTTCTTGACTAAATATCTATCTTGGAGATTGTAAACCCTGGGAACTCCCCCCCCCCCCCCCCCCCCCCCCCCCCCCCCCCCCCCCCCCCCCCCCCCCCCCCTCACCCGAAAAGAAAAAAAACCTGTGAATTGCCAGAGCTGCGGTGACGTCACTCCTGTGCATGCATGGTAAGCCGACCTTCAGAGCACATGCACATGACGTAATCGGCTGCATTCACTATGAATATCTTCTAAACTGTGCAAGGTTAGGAGATATACACAGTACCTACAGGTAAGCCTTATTATAGGTTTACCTGTAGGTTCAAGTAAAAAATAAGACTTCCACTTCAATCTTCGATCATGGGTCCAACTTTAAAATGCTTGATGGATTCTGGAGATCGATCTGGTCCTCTGAATTGTATCCTTAAATTGTCTAGTATACCGTTGGAAATTATCGGACAAATAATCGCCCATTTTTTTTTTTGGCATGCTAGTCTCCATATTGAAGATGAAGAGTTTACTAAATACGCAAATTCTCACACAACAGAATAAAAATATGTAATATATTGTATTCATATTGTATTTTCAGACAAAAACCTGTACTAATTAAAGCGAAAATCGTCCGATCTGGTATCATACAAGACATTTTTTTGCGTTTGTTCCGTCATAAAATTTCGAACGAAAGCTGTGTACTACTGATCCGTATCGTAAATCGCTTTGGAAGCGGTACGCGTTCCGATCGGGTGTACAGGACTCAATACAGCGTTGTGATATCCAATCAGTTTCTTTTACCAGCTGTGTGATGGTTTAGTGTTGTCCATCGGAGTTTTGGCAACAAGAAGCAAAGGGTTAACATGATTTACCCAATTGTAACACTGCTTTTTCCTATGAAGAGTAAATCTGTGTTCATTAGATTTTTAATTAGTGACTGTAATTTCCACCAGATAAAATCCAAGCCGTTGATCCTGGAAAAAAAAAAAAAAAAAGGTTTCATTAAACATGAGATTAAGAACGGTAATATTTTCCAGTGCCGCCTGTTCCCTGTAAACACATTCCCCTCTGTTTAGCAAAGTTTTTTTTTTTCAGAGCAGTCTGTTTTACTATTGTATGTAAAAATATTTTTTTTTTTTTTTTTTTTTTTTTTTACTCAATCTGTTTAAATAAAGCAATATTTTATTTGTTTTGTGCTCGGCCGACATTAGATAGTTTGAATAATCCACGGCTGGGATTAAAGGATCATTTGTGCTGAGATTGAGTAGCTGTGTGTGAGAGGCGGCATTAGACCAGCTTGGAAAGGCTTTCCTTTCCGCTATTGTGGAGAGTGGGATACCGGGAGCAGAAAGCCTTACTTTGCAGGATTTCCCATGTGACTTCTTAAATGGTAATTGTTAAATGTTTGGAGATGTGTTTTTTGTCTGGCCATACATGAGGGAAAATTATCTTTTGGCCTCTGTGTAGGAAGATGTATTCATTTCCTGAATAGCATATCTGCTGTTCAATTCTTATCACTTAAACTCAAATTAGGCAAAGAAAACCATTCAGTTTTCCTCTTTTCTTCATCCTCTGAAATATGTACTGAGATCATGAAGGGCTCATGCATACGGGGTGTCAAAAACTCCACTTTTACAGGAATTTGACTTTTTTTCAGCCCCTTATTTTAGCCTATGCGTCCTTGCACACCACATAGGTGTTTATAGGCAGAAAATAAAAATCACTTGTGCATTCAGGAGAGGAGCTTTTCACAGAAAAAAAACACAGAGCGCGCCTAAACGCCTGTAAGTGCACCTAAATTCTAGGTGCATTTAGCACTTGAGCATTCATTCAATCCAATGGCCAAAATATTATTCTAGCCAATGGAATGAATAAACACCTAACCCCTTTTTTTAAAATGTGGCTTTAGGCGCCTTTTTAAAAAAATGATAAAAATTTAAGCTGCATTTTCCTCCCCTGTGCGCAAGAGGCATTAAAGTGATTGTAAATATATATATACACACACACACACACACACACACACACACACACACACACACACACACACACACACACACACACACACACACACACACACACACACACACACACACACACACACACACACACACACACACACACACACACACACACACACACACACACACACACACACACACACCACACACACACACACCACCACACACACACACACACCACACACCACACCACACACCACACACACACACACACACACACCACACCACACACACCACACACCACACACACACACACACACCACACACCACACCCACACCACACACCACACACACACACACACCACACACACCACACACCACACACACACACACACTTATATATATATATATATATATAATTAACCACTTCAGCCCCGGACCAATTGACTGACATTTGCTCGGCCGTGCGACGTGGCTCCAAAACAAAATTGGCGTCCTTTTTTTCCCACAAATAGAGCTTTCTTTTGGTGGTATTTGATCGCCCCTGCAGTTTTTATTTTTTGCGCCATAAACAAAAATAGAGCGACAATTTTGAAAACAATGCAATATTTTTTGCTATAATAAATATCCCCCAAAAATATATAAAAAAAACATTTTTTTTCCTCAGTTTAGGCCGAAACGTATTCTACATATTTTTGGTAAAAAAAAATCGCAATTAGCGATTATTGATTGGTTTGCGCAAACGTTACAGCGTTTACAAAATAGGGGATAGTTTTTATAGCATTTTTATTATTTTTTTTTTTACTAGTAATGGCGGCGATCTGCGATTTTTATTGTGACTGCGACATTATGGCGGACACATCGGACATTTTTGACACATTTTTGGGACCATTGTCATTTATACAGCAATCAATGCTATTTAAATGCATTGATTCCTGTATAAATGACAGTGGTAGTGAAAGAGTTAACCACTAGGGGGAGGGGAGGGGTTATGGGCTGTGACGTGTGTGTTTTTTTTTTACATTAGGGGGCGGGGCTGATGTCTGACGTCATTGATCGGCTTTCCCGATGACTGGGAACAGCCGATCAATGACAGGCAGAGTAGTTCTTCAGCTCTGTGATCCGATCACGGGACACCATCGGTGATCGGGTCCGCTGGTCCCGCGGCCGAGGTCAGGGAGCTCCTGACCGGGACGCAAGCGCGGCACTGGTGGCGTGCGTGACCCACTGGCAGGCAATTAAAGGGCCACGTACAGGTACGTGATTTTGCCTGCCCGTGCCATTCTGCCACAGTATATCTGCGTGAGGCGGTCGGGAAGCGGTTAATAAAAGTATTGGGACACCTGCCTTTACATGCACATTACTGACATCCCAGTCTTAGTCCTTAGGGTTCAATATTGAGTTGGCCCACCCTTTGCAGCTATAACAGCTTCAACTCTTCTAGGAAGGTTGTCCACAAGGTTTAGGAGTGTGTCTATGGGAATGTTTGACATTTCCTCCAGAAGCGCATTTGTGAGGTCAGGCACTAATGTTGGATGAGAAGGTCTGGCTCCTAGTCACCGCTCTAATTCATTCCAAAGGTGTTCTATCTGAGGTCAGGACAGGCCAGTCAAATTCCTCCACCCCAAACTTGCTCATTCAAGTGTTTATAGACCATGCTTTGTGCACTGGTCCAAACCATTTGGTGAAGGGGGGATTATGATGTGGGGTTGTTTTTTCAAGGGTTGGGCTTGGCCTCTTAGTTCCAGTGAAGGCATCAGTATACCAAGACATTTTGGACAATTTTTTGCTCCCAACTTTGTGGGAACAGTTTGGGGATGGCCCCTTCCTGTTCTAACATGACTGGTCACCAGTCAAGATCCATAAAGACATGGATGAGCGAGTTTGGGGTAGAGGAACTTGACCGGCCTGACCTCAACCCGATAGAATACCTTTGCAATGAATTAGAGTGGCGACTGCCAGCCAGGCCTTCTTGTCCAACATCAGTGCCTGACCTCACAAATCCTCTTCTGAAAGAATGGTCAAACACTCTCAAACCTTGTGGACAGCCTTCCCAGAAGAGTTGAAGCTGTTATAGCTGCAAAGGGTGGACCAACTCAATATTGAACCCTACAGACTAAGACTGGGGTGCCATTAAAGGTCCAGTGTGTGTGTGGGCGCGCGTGTGTGTATAAAGAGGTGTCCCAATACTTTTGACCACATAGTGTGTGTGTGTATGTGTGTGTGTATATGTGTATATGTGTATATATATATATATGTGTATATATATATATATATATATATATCCCAAATTTTGCTGGGAATGTGCAGGAACTCTCTTGTGGGATCCTTGGCTTTTTCTGAGATTCTTGACTAGAAGGCCAATTTATATCATTCTTAGGTGAGCCCAACTAGGTGTAAGGTAATAAGAAAAGCATTTTAATGTTTAAATTTGCATATTTGTTGGGGGGGGGGGGCTTTTGCTTTTTATGCTGGGATTTCATAGAGGGAACTTTGTGGTGTTAGGGCTGTAGATTTCCTAAGTAACGGTTTCAACTGAATGGAAAGGAGTATCTTCACTCATCGACTATTGAGTAATGAGGAGGATGTTGTGTATGGTAAACATTGTGGTGAAAATGCGGGATCCTCCGTGCATGACTGCTTTCCAGTATCGTGTTTTTTGTTTTTGGTGTCTCTCTCTTCCTCCCTCTCTCTCCTTCTAGTTTTTATCACTTTTCTCTCTTTTTTTTTTTTTTTCTTTTTGTTTTTTTTTTTATGGACCTTGCTTTGTGCCCTACTCCAAATCATTTTGTGGAGGGGGGATTATGGTGTGGGGATTGGACAGAGGTCTTGTGTGTTTTTGGCTCTGTTTCGGGGCTGAATTCAGGCAAAAATGTGTCCCTGAAACATAGAACAGGGACACGCCGGACCCCCTGCTGCGTGCCGCGTCTGTCGGCAGTGTTCTATAATAACTGTAATATCTACAGTTGTCATGTCAAGTGGCAGCAATCGGAGGCGCTTTCTGGATATTGGCTTTTAAATGTGTTGGATAAAATTCTGATTAAACATGAACTGAGCCGACTTTCCTGACTTTCCTGACTTTAGTGTAGTTGCAGTGTTTGCTGAATCTCATTAGCCGTTTGCTGATTGATGATGGATGTTGCTGGAAGCTGCTCTGTGAGTTGATGTTTGCAGTTAGAGGTGCTTGGTGGCATTGCCAAGATATTCCCTTCAATTTTATGTCGTGCTGTAAACACGAGACGGGCCTGTAAATGGCACTCGGAGGCTCTGCCTTTGATCTCTGTATCCATTACACATATTCAGGATCTAAGGAAGGCACCAACTGGTCACATGCCCTGAAAGCGTGCCGTTTTATCATCCCGTCACATAGTGGATAGGTTAACAAAATAGTATAAGAGAAGAAGGCACTGATATTCATCATATTGGGTGAGGACAAGCAGGAAAACCTCATGCAGACAGCTAAGAGGGTCAAATACAGATCAATTAAAGGACAACTATGCCCAAGAACAAACATTTCATTTTTTGCAGCTTGCCAGTCTTTAGGCTGCATTCAGACCTTCAGCTCATAAAATCCAGAAAAAAAAAACACCTGAAAAACGCCCAACATGCAAAATCCCATTCATTTCAATGGCTTCTTTGGGGCAGATTACAGGCGTTTTTCTGCCTGTTACATTGGTGACCTGAACAAAATTGCATCAAAAACGTGGCAAAATCACGGTAAAAAAGTAGAAACGTGCGACTTTGAAACGTTTGGGTGTGAATGCAGCCTTTATGTGGTGGCTGTTTGTTCCTTTTTTTTTTTTTTTAAGTCAAGAACGTTTTCAGCAAGAACAGAGAATACCTGTTGATTCTGCTAGAAATGTTGTGTCCTTGTCACCTCCTGTGTGCTGAACAGGAAGCAAACCAATCTTCCTTCTATAAACTTCCTCCATAGATACATTGGAGGAAGGAGCATGGCCACCATAGGACACCAAGTATGATGCTCTTAGGATTACCAGGAGACTGCAAGGGCCACTTCACCCCACAAAAACGTCCTCCAGATCCGTTTTGGATGCGTTTCTGCATGTGTGTGTTTGAGTTCCAGATGCCTTTTTCCTACTTTTTTAAATTTTTCTTCCTCTGCTTGTTTTTTTTTTTTTTATTTGTTTTTTCTTTCACTGCACTGTAGAACTGCACGATTCTGGCCAAAATGAGAATCCCAATTTTTTTGCTTGGAATAAAAAGATCACGATTCTCGCAACGTAACATCTTTCACATTATGCAAAAAAATGGGACTGCCTGTATGTGAATGAGCGGACCTACCTGTACATCCTGTATAAGCCAAGACGGCACTCTTTGCACAGATGTATACATAAGTATCCATGTGAATGAGGCCTAATTACAAAGTATCATTTTGTTTTAAAAGGAGAAGCTATTGAAATTGCTAATTACAACCTAAGTAAAAGTACTTTTACCTCTTTTCATTGCTATAGGGGTCAACTAATTTACATAATTGAACCTGCCACCCTGAAACAAAATGTGTCTGTATTATCCCATTAGCTTACTGAGCAACCGTGTAGCATGCAGAGAGCAAAGTAAGGCTGGTCCCTGAAGCATCGGAGGGGGGGTGGTGGTGTATATGACATAGCACTCCACTTCTGTTAGGGTCACCATTCCAGGATCAGGATGAGGGCAGCACTTCCTGAAGTCAGACTTCTTTGCATATGCTTACACTGGGACCTTACAGCTCCTCTCTTGGGCAGGAGGGAGTATGCACAAGCAGAGTGCAAAGCAAATCAAGTACTATGTAGTGATGGGACAAGGGGTGGGCAGCTGCCCCAGACACTAGGCTTGCACCGATACTAGTATCGGTGCTGATACTGAGTATTTGCACAAGTATCGGTACTCGTGCAAATGCACCAATACTTTCATGCTCGGCTCTTTAAGCTGTCAGTGGGTCTCCCCTGTTGACAGCTAAAGTGTTAAAGAAGTCTGGTAATTAAAGCTGTGAAAAAAAAAAAAAAAAAACATTGCTCAGCCCCTGAAAGCTAAAATAAAAAGAAACATTGTTTTCTTTTTTGTATCTTTCTGTTTCTTCATCTGCAGATCAAGGGGATGAACAAATGTTTCTCTGTTTAACCCCTTAATAACCCTTAATTTACTCTAATCAGCCTTAATTAACTCCCTATTCTCCTCCATTTAATTATTATTGTGCTGCTTTTTTATTTTTTTCAACGTCTATTTTATAAACGATAAAGAAATAAAACTTTTTATTTGCTTTGTTAGTGAATATTCTTGCACATGTGTATTAACATATATTTATACATTTCACATTAAAAAAGCGCCAAATTAAAAACAAAAATCTATTTATTTAATTTTGTAAATAACTTTTCATTGCTGACAGCTGAAGTGAGAACAAAACTGTTGCGGTAGGTATCGGTAATTTGTATCTGCGAGTACTTAAAAAAAAAAAAAAAAGTATCGGTGCTCGTAAAAAAAATGGTATCGGTGCATCCCTACCAGACTAAGACCGCTTTCACACTGCCATTGCTTTTAAGGCGCTACAGCGCTAAAAATAGCACCTGTATATCGCCTGAAAAACGCTGCTCCATGCACCCCAGTGTGAAAGCCCGAGGGCTTTCACACTGGAGCGGTGCGCTGGTAGGGCGTCGCAAAAAGTCCTGCCAGCACCACTCCTCCACCGCTGCTCCCCATTGAAATCAATGGGGCAGCGCTGCGATACCGCCGGCAAAACGCCGCTCCGGCAGCGTTTTGCGGGCGGATTTAATACCTTTTCGGCTGCTAGCAGGGGGTTAAAAGCACCCCGCTAGCGACCGTATAACGCCGCTAAAGTGGCGCTAAAATAGCGCTGCTTTACCGCTGACACCGGCCGTGGCTCTGTGTGAAAGCCGTCTAAGTGAAGAGGGCAAAGAATGGATGCAGGGTGGTACACCCATTCCATGTATTCAGAGTGGGGCAGGGGGGTGCAGTTCTTGATCCTTGCCCCCGGTAGCTGGACAACCCTGTCCCAGTACTGGCACTATGCAAGTTAGTCGGACTCTAACAAGATCTTTTTATCGGCGCACAACAGGCGGGGATTTGATTTAAATCACTAGCAAAAAGGCTTGATTTAAATCAACTCGATTTGAAATCATGATTTTTAAAGAGCACCTGTCATCTCTGTCCCTCAGCAGCTCCTCCTCTGACCCGCTGTTGACTCACCGACAGTCCCATTCACTTTGAGACGGATGGTGATGCAGCAGTGACACAGCACGGTGAGGGACGTGGCGGCAGCAGGTGAGTGGATGACCGCTAACAGGCGCTGCCATGATGGATCTGAAATGACAGGTGCTCTTTAAATGTAAGGACGTATTCTTTCTGGGAGTTTAAAATCTTTAATATTTGCAAATGAAATGAAGGTTTCCTATTTAGAATAATAAGCTGTCAGGTTAGTAAAACAGCGATATCAGAACCGATTCAATCATACAGTTTGTAGTGTACATAGATTTGCAAAACAATGGGATAAAGGAATATTCCTGAACTTTCTTTTATCTCATAATTACTGTGAAATTGTGTGAATGCATCAATGCAGTGCATGTTATCTCAGCTTGGGTTCATTGAATGAGTTTACCAAAAATGTAAATATTGAAGAATATACAGCCTCATGCTACATAACTAAGCTCCATTTCCTGCTGAATCAACTCAATTTTGAAATAGCTATCTTTTAGATATATTTTTTTCTCCAAAAACATTTTATTAAAATAATTTAATAAAAAACCAAAAAAATCAGATTTAAATAAAAAATCAAATTTTTTTTACATTTTTTTTTAATTTTTTTAAATCGACCTTTTTTTTATCGACCCTGGCGTGCAAGTTTCTTCAGAAATACAATTTGACATTTTTTACTTTAGCACGCTCCATTAAACTCCCAAAAAATGTATCTTCCTTCTAGCACCAGTTTCAGTGTTTGCAGTGTGTTTTCTGTTTGCTTTAGGAGTTCAGTCATTTCCACCACAAGAAAAGGGTTTGTGAAACAGTCCATTATTTGACACCGATCGACTTCCTTCCCCCACAGACTGTGCTCACAATGGATCATTGTCTCCACGTTCCCAACGCTAGGCTTTCCAACAAGGCCTCAAATAACATGGACGTGTTTTTGAAAAGGGCTTTAACGTTTTTTATTACAGCACCAGTCCCCCCCCATTGTCCCGCCGCCCCCCTCCCCCCCCCCCCCCCCCCTGTCCCCCACTAACAAATATCCCGGCGACAGGGTTTCATACGCTACATTAATAGCTCTTTGTCCCCTTAATCCCTATGCCTGTCTTTCAAGACAAGTATTTCAAAGTGTTTGTTTTTACTGCATGGAGGGTGCAGCGTGTTCCCCCCACAGGCAGATCCGCATGGACTGACTTCTATAGTGCGCCTGTCCCTTGGAAATGTGTACAATTACAATATTGCAGACTTTTATCATTTTCTTGGTGTGAAGCCCCAAGTGATTAGGGACTGCTATATACACACATCTGTGTATATGTCTTGCCAGAAGACGTCTTGTGATTCACATATCCACAGCAGTGAAGGTAAGCCTCAGGCTTCATGTACATGGCTGATGGTAAACGGACGTTGAGGAGCAGTTGGGCATTCTTGTCAGCTGCCCCTGAACTCTCCTCTATGTGATCTTACAGTACATGTACACAGGGTCGTTCAGAGTCCTCTCTAGGCAGTTGCATTTTAGAGGCTTTTTTTGGAACCCAAAAAAATGCTTTCAGAAGCTGTGTGTAGAGACATTTCAAATGCGGCAACTCACGTTTAGCCGTGTTTCGTTCACAGGCGTTTTTCATCTTTTATTTATTTTTTTCAAACTCTTCTAGACGCAAACGCAGCTAAACGGAAGTTTTAAGATGCCGATTCTAGCTGTGAAGTTAAATCGTTCAGGAGAGGTTGAACACCGTCCCGTGTACATGAAACCTTCATGTACACGGGACGTTTTTACAACCTCTCCTGAATGATTTAACGTGACCGATGGTAAACGTCCGTTTTGCCGCGTTTACATGACGTGTTTAGCCTCATTTGCCGCGTTTGCGTTTAGAAGCGTTTGAAAAATGTTTTTTATGCCAGTTTGTTCTTTAAATGGTCATGTACCGAACCCATTATTGGATCATTTGTTTGGCACTGTTTCTGGTGCTTCAGTTTTTGTATATCAGCCTCTCAGATAAGTTTTGTTTAAGATCAGGAACCTGCGCAATTTAAGCTTCGGGCACACTGAATCCAACTTTTTTTATATATCTATATTTCTAGACGGGTCTCTCTCTAGACGGGGGTCTCTCTCTAGACGGGGGTCTCTCTCTAGACGGGGGTCTCTCTCTAGACGGGGGTCTCTCTCTAGACGGGGGTCTCTCTCTAGACGGGGGTCTCTCTCTAGACGGGGGTCTCTCTCTAGACGGGGGTCTCTCTCTAGACGGGGGTCTCTCTCTAGACGGGGGTCTCTCTCTAGACGGCGCTCTCTCTCTAGACGGCACTCTCTCTCTAGACGGCGCTCTCTCTCTAGAGATATCGAGAGAGAGAGATATCGAGAGAGAGCGATATCGAGAGAGAGAGATATCTAGAGAGAGATATCGAGAGAGAGAGATATCGAGAGAGAGAGATAGAGAGAGAGAGATATCGAGAGAGCGAGATATCGAGAGCGAGAGATATCGAGAGAGAGAGATATCGAGAGAGAGAGATATCGAGAGAGAGAGATATCGAGAGAGAGATATGGGAGAGAGAAAGAGAACGCGAGTTACTGCGTTTAGCCGCGTTTGGCGTTTGAAATGTCTCTACAAACAGCTTCTGAATGCATTTTTTTTTGGGGGTTCCAAAAAAAGCCTCTAAATGCAGCTGTCTAGAAATGACTATAAACAACCCCGTGTACATGTACTGATTAAGATAACAGAGGAGAGTTCAGGGGCAGCTGAAAATCCCGGTACTGGCAGGGTGTACCTAATACTGTGGTTGGTGTGTGTATGTGGGCTTTGATTTAACTCTTCTCGGTTGGCACATTGAAAGCTGTTTTTTTTTTTCCTCTGTTTTCCTTTATGCCGATTGTGACTGATTTGTTGTCAGAGGAGGAAGGGAATGTTCTTTTACTCCTAAAATCACCTTGCGGTCTGTAGATATTTTTACCCATGGACTACTAGATGTTATTCTGAGAAAGCGGCAGAGAATGGCCGGGCTGTTGATCGTTCTTTTATATTGATTAAAAGATCTGCACATGTGTTCTTCACACAAGTCCTTTATAGTAAAATGGAAAAGTGATTTACATTGGCTGTTTCTGTAGTAGAGTTGGATGTTGGAAAGTATGTGGGCAGGGAGTCTGCGGTGTTTCCTGTGAGCACAGTACTCTTATTTAAGAAACCGAGCCAACGGCAAGACCAGGCCAAGAGGATTCTATAACATTTCTTCCTGGAGCAATGGAATGGGCTCAGGATCTGAAGAATGGTTGGGACCAAGTTTGGCACAGAAAGACGGTTCTGTCTGGGAGTTAAATGTATATAATATTGGGGGTGAGGGGACACAAGAACATTTCACACCATCCTAGACTGGTAGGGGTGTTTTTAGAAGTTATGTAACCCTGGTAATAGAGACACTGGCATGTCTATAATTCTTAAAGTAGATCAAAATCCCTCCAGAAAGACATTTAATTTGCTAAAGCACCATATGAATTGCCATGTGTTTTTTTTTTTTTTTTTTTTTTTATATAAAATAAAATACTGTATTTACCTTTTTCTGCTCCAGACAGACTTTTGGATAGTAACCACTTGAAGAGCAAGCCTGTTTCTGACATTTGTTGCTTACAAGTTAAAATCAGGATTTTTTTGCTAGAAACCCCCAAATATAAATAAAAATAATAAAAAAAAAAAGTCTGTGTATATATATATATATATATAATATATATATATATAATATATATTGAAATAATAAAATATAAAATATATATAAAATATATAGATGTGTGTGTGTGTGTATATGTATATATATATATATATATATATTATTTTACACACACACACATGCTGTATATATATATATATATATATATATATATATATATATATATATATATATAAAAATATTTATATATTTTTTTTAATTTAGAGTTGCAGAATCGTTTTTTTCCCTCATTGCGATCTTGACAAATTATTTTCTGATTCTTTCTAAAAGAAAGGAAAAAAAATCTGGGCAGTCTGCCAAGAATCACAATTTTTTTTAGCAGTGTAACTTTTAAAGTGGTGGTTCCACCAAAAAAAATTAAAAAATATATCTTAAAATTCATAAAAAAATTTATTGGAAAATGACTGCGCGGCATATCACAGCGTGCGGCGCCCCTCGTAGTCTGCCTCCTTCAGTGCGCGGGCACTGACATCACTTCCCCTCGGTGCAGTCAGTCACCTTCTACACGTGACAGGCCCCAGATGACTGCGCGGCATATCACAGCGTGCGGCGCCGCTGGGCCGGGAACGAGGGGGGCTTCCTTCCCCCGCATTGCTGGACCCTGGGACAGGTAAGTGTCCGATTATTAAAAAGCAGCTGCAGTATTTGTAGCTGCTGACTTTTTAAAATTTTTTTTTTTTTTTTGCGGGGGCACCCCACTTTAAGTATAAACATTATAACAATTTGTCCTTTAGATCAAAGAAATACACTTTGGTGTGAAAATGAGGGAAGTTTAACCACTTAAACACTAAACCTTTTTCGGACATTTGTCGGTTTCAAGTTAAAATAATTTTTTTTTGCTAGAAAATTACCTAGAACCCCCAAAGCTATCTATCTATCTATTAGCGGACCTCCAGCTGTTGCAAAACTACAAGTCCCATTATGCCTCTGAGTGTCATGCTTGTGACTGTCAGAGTCTTACTATGCCTCATGGGACTTGTAGTTCTGCAACAGCTGGAGGTCCACTAATTGCATATACCTGCCCTAGAGAATAAAATGGTGGTTGTTGCAATATTTTATGTCGCACTGTATTTGCGCACTTTAATGAATTGCAAATTGCACTTTAATGAATTAAAAAACACTAACCAGTAAAGTTAGCCCAATTTTTTTTGTATAATGTGAAATAATTTATGGCGCGAGAATTCTAAGCAAAAAAATTGTGATGCTCATTTTAGCCAGAATAGTGCACAATTTTGTTGTATAATACAAAAGATGATGTTACGCCGATTAAATAGATACCTAACATGTCATTCTTTAAAATTGCGCTCACCCGTGGACTGGCGACAAACTATGGTACCTAGAAATCTCCATAGGCGACGCTTTAAAACATTTACCAGTTTAGAGTTAGAGGAAGTCTTGCGCTAGAATTATTGCTCTTGATCCAACAATCACAGCGGTACCTGACATGTGTGGTTTGAACACTGTTTACTTTTGTATGCGTTCACTTCTGCGCGTGAGCACGGCGGGATGGGACGCTTTTAAAAAAAGTCTTATCTATTTTATTTTTTATTTGTACACTGTCTCTTTAACATTTTGACATCCCTTGTGACAGTAATAGGTGGTGACAGGTACTCTTTATGGAGATATCTGGGGTCTATAAGACCCCCAAACCCCTCCTCTGCACTTGAAAGTATTCAAAACACCAAGATCGGCATTTTTGAATACTTTTGATTTTTGAAAACTGGTGCTGTTGACTCCCCAGTAAACCGGAAGTGATGTCATGACATGGCTTCCGGGTTACTACATCCAGGACCAGATCAAAGCCAATTCCGGCTCTGTTCATTTAGCATTCTGTAGCATTGTCAGTCTGGGGGGGAGAAGAGTGAGTACTAGCAGATTTAAATACACTAACAAATTCTAGCTAATACTTTATAAGCAGTTACAGCAAACAGTTTTTTTTTTCTTTTTTTTTTTTTTTTACTTTTTGGATAAAGGTTTGGCATAAATAAAACAGATTATTGTAAGCACCCGTGTCAGTGGTAAATGGTTTGTCTCATCCCTGTAACTGGTACATCTTTTGAAAAACATACTTGCTGGCCAGGTCACCACGTGAAAATAAGGGGGAAAAAAAGGCCCAAAAAAATAAAACGAATGCAGCCATCACATCTAAGAATTGGTAATCTGCAATATGTTTGCTTTTGGGTTTAAATGTTTATGTATGGATTCTTAGCTAAGTGGGCAGAAAGTCATAGTAATCAGATCTGTATATACTATGAAATCGCAGCAGATTATACAATCCAACCACTTCCATAACCATTGTATCCAACGTATCTGTCAAACACCATATAGTATGGATGTAGCCAATACAATGAATCATTCCCATTTCAAAATATGAATGAGGTGTGACTGGTTACCAGCCTTGCCAGTCAATGACCAGATTGTTGCTCTATTATTAAAGTGATATTTAAAGCCTTATTTAAAAAAAATAACAAACAGGTTATACTTACCTGCTCTGTGCTGTGGTTTTGCACAGAGCAGCCCGGATCCTTCTTCTCAGGTCCCACGCCGGTGCTCCTCCCTCCTCCTCCTTGTGGGGTGCCCCCCAAGCAAGCACGCTCCCGACCCACGGCTTTGTGTGTCCATTCACAGACAGCCGTGGCTCAGCCCCGCACCTCCATCTCCTGATTGGCTCACTGGCTGTGATTGCTATTGGCTCCCGCTGCTGACAAAAGCCAACCAGGAGTGCAAGTCCCAAAACATGAACTTTTATAGAGAAGCCAGGCCATTGACGGGCAAGTCTCGTGGACATTGCTGGATTGAGATGGGGCTCAGGTACGTACGGGGGGGGGGGGCGCTGCTGTGCACAGAATGCATGAGGGTAAAAAAAAATCTTGTGCCTTTTACAATCACTGTAAGCTATTGATTCCATGTGTAATAAAACATGAACTTTTATAGAGAAGCCAGGCCATTGACGGGCAAGTAGTAAACAATGCCCCCCACAGGCTCCAGAATTTCCTCAGACCTGCATGTAAAGATATACATCAAGCCAACGTGTTTTGGGGTAATGGAATCCCCCTTCTTCAGGGCTGTTGTCACATGCTATTATATGAGCATGGTTCCTAAAATAATATATTGCTTTTTAACATTTCAGAACTACAGAATGGCAGAGTGCCCACAAATTTCCTCTTCTTTGCTGTCTCGTCATCCCTAGTCAGCACTCTGCCATTCTGTAGTTCTGAAATCTCATCAGCAATATATTCTTTTGGGAACCATTCCCACCTAATAGCGGGCAGCAACCGCCCTGAAGAAAGGGGACTCCATTCCCCCAAAACGCATTTGCTTGATGTATGTGTTTATGAAAGTACAAAAACCCGTCCATGTGCTTTTTTTTTTTTTATTTATTTTCCCCTGAAACCCAACTGAATGGGTGTTTTACCAGCGGCATTTTTTCACACACAGCAATTCACCTTTTGGAAACTTGTTGCTTTGAATAGGTTTCCAATGCGGGGAGAAACGTGGCATTCCAGTACCAAGGTGGAATTGTATTGCATAGAAGAAAGCTGAACACATCACTGAGCTATGGTAGCCTCAAAGGCCCTGGTGAGGGTCAGGCATTCTGAGCCGATAGACCCTGGATGCGCTTTGCTTAGAAAGGTGATCTCCACACTGCGGCCCGGGGACCGCATGTGGCCCTTTGCTTGCCTTTATGTGGCCCTTGGGCCACTATTCTATCTATAGACACCAATGTTGGGGTACCATTCCCCCCTACTGACACCATCAATGGGGTACTATTCTTCATGTTGATACCAACAATTGGGCACTATTTCCCCCAATAAAACCAATGATGGGGCACTGATGCCGGGGCACTTTCTACTCCCATTGGGCACAGTATGGCCTCCTAAAGCCTGAAGGACAGTAAACTGGCCCTTTGCTTTAGAAGTTTTGGAGACCCCTGGCTTAGAGAAATAATTGGCGTTTTTTAAAGGATTAATTGGTGAAACCAAATTGGTGAGCCAAAAGCTATTTTTTACAGAGCAACTGGTTTTGTTTTCATTGTTTTGATGGAGGGTCTTTTCAAAAATCCCCGTGGCCTCACCGTGGAGTTTTGGTGTGTCGGTGATCAGCTGGAGGATCTTCCTAATGGAGGTGTGAGTCAGTAGGGGGCTCCTCTACCCAACAAACTCCTCCACCCTCTACCCAACAAACTCCTCCACCCTCTACCCAACAGACTCCTCCACCCTCTACCCAACAGACTCCTCCACCCTCTACCCAACAAACTCCTCCACCCTCTACCCAACAAACTCCTCCACCCTCTACCCAACAAACTCCTCCACCCTCTACCCAACAGACTCCTCCACCCTCTACCCAACAAACTCCTCCACCCTCTACCCAACAAACTCCTCCACCCTCTACCCAACAAACTCCTCCACCCTCTACCCAACACACTCCTCCACCCTCTACCCAACAAACACTCCTCCACCCTCTACCCAACAGACTCCTCTACCCTTTCACTGCTGGGATTTGTCTGACTGGCAGACAGTCCGAATGTACAAAGCTGCTGCAGTAATTGGCTGCCAAGACCCCAGGGATCATCTCCTGACACCACAGAGATCCCACTGCGCTCAACAAGGACAGGCCTGCAATGCAGTGTATTAGTACTGAGGCCGAGGATATTGGACAAATTTCATCCTTTTTTTTTTTATGGCTTTCCCTCAGCAGCTTTTAGTGATCCCAGCTCACACTTGGCAGAAAGAGGAGTCATTGCGGAATGGTCGCCTCCAATAAATAAGTTCTTGCTGCAGTTGTTGTTATTGAATCTGATGTCATTCATCGGTAAGCTTTGTTCCTAGAACCAAACCAGTAATGCTTGCTTTTTTTTTTTTTTTATTGGGATGAGGTGTCAGATTATTTGATAAGGCAAAGGGTGGTGTGGACATTTTAGTAACTCATCGCAACCAATCAGCAGTCCTCTTTCTTGACAATACCAACGGTGGAAGAAACTTGACATTCCACATAATTATTGCCCTCTGTTCTGCCCTTTATAAGTCTATGCAGCAAAACAGCTAATGTTTTTAGCCTGCTACAGCTAATTAAGTTGCTGCAAGGTATTTTCCTAAAATCTTTGAAGTCCCTGTTCACACCTGAGCGATTTTCAGCTTGAAGCTTGTAGCGCTAAAACGCTCAACAAGCCAAATCCTATTCATTTCAATGGCCCCTGTTTACATCTAAGCGTTCCGTCGCCTGAAGAGAAAACGCCTGTCGCTCAGAAAAGTACACAAGCTTCTTTTTGTCAGATTACAAGCGTTTTTGGCCCCATAGTCTTCAATAGAAATGCCTGAAAACATGTGACTTGAGCATTTTGTCGTGCTTTTCTCAAACAGCAGCTCTCCACCCCTAACTGTAGATGGGTCATGGATGGGTCTTCCAGCATGACCCCAAAACAAACCACCATGGCAACAAAGAGTGGCTCAAAAAGAAGCACATTAAGGTCCTGGATTGGCCTAGCCAGTCTCCAGATCTTAATCCTTTAGAAAATGTATGGAGGGAGCTGAAACTTCGAGTTGTCAAGTGACAGCCAAGAAACCTTAAGGATTTAGAGAAGATCTGTAAGGAAGAGTGGACCAAAATCCCTCCTGAGATGTGTGCAAACCTGGTCACCAACTACAAGAATTGTCTTGCCTTTGCACCAACAAGGGTTTCTCCACCAAGTTTTGCTTGGGGATCAAATACTGTATTTATTGGTGTAATACACTCACCTTTTCACCATGAAAATCGGGTGCAAATACAGTTTGTGTGTTATACTTCAATTTTAGCTGCCTCAGAGGGGACAGAGAGGGGAGCGGGACGAGTGCCGAGAATCTTCTGTTTACTTGGTGGCCTCTGTAATAGGAAGTCCTGTCTCCTGGGCTGCCATTGGATCACTGTTCTGTCTATCATAGCAGATTCTCACTGTATGTAATCTGTCGGCGCTCGTCCCGCCCCCTCCCTGTCCCCTCTAGGCTGCAGATGGGCATCGATCAGACTGCACTGATGGCAGTGGTGAGGCTGCTGCATTGATGGTGAGGCTGCTGCACTGATGGTGAGGCTGCTGCACTGATGGTGAGGCTGCTGCACTGATGGTGAGGCTGCTGCACTGATGGTGAGGCTGCTGCACTGATGGTGAGGCTGCTGCACTGATGGCGAGGCTGCTGCACTGATGGCGAGGCTGCTGCACTGATGGCGAGGCTGCTGCATTGATGGCGATGGTGAGGCTGCTGCATTGATGGCGAGGCTGCTGCATTGATGGCGATGGCGAGGCTGCTGCATTGATGGCGATGGCGAGGCTGCTGCATTGATGGCGATGGCGAGGCTGCTGCATTGATGGCGATGGCGAGGCTGCTGCATTGATGGCGATGGCGAGGCTGCTGCATTGATGGCGATGGTGAGGCTGCTGCATTGATGGCGATGGCGAGGCTGCTGCATTGATGGCGATGGCGAGGCTGCTGCATTGGCGAGGCTGCTGCATTGATGGCGATGGTGAGGCTGCTGCATTGATGGCAATGGCGAAGCTGCTGCATTGATGGCGAGGCCGCTGCATTGATGGCGAGGCTGCTGCATTGATGGCGAGGCTGCTGCATTGATGGCGAGGCTGCTGCATTGATGGCGATGGTGAGGCTGCTGCATTGATGGCGATGGTGAGGCTGCTGCATTGATGGCGAGGCTGCTGCATTGATGGCGAGGCTGCTGCATTGATGGCGAGGCTGCTGCATTGATGGCGAGGCTGCTGCATTGATGGCGAGGCTGCTGCATTGCTGGCGATGGCGAGGCTGCTGCATTGATGGCGAGGCTGCTGCATTGATGGCAATGGCGAGGCTGCAGATGGGCATTGATCAGGCTGCATTGATGGCAATGGCAAGGCTGCAGATGGGCGCTGACCCTTATTTTGCTTCAAAGTTCCTTATTTAAAATTTTAGTTTTTTTCCCCTGAAACTTCCCTCTTAAAATGAATGTGCGTGTTATACGCTGATAAATACGGTACTTATTTTACTCACTGAACTGCAACTCAATTTATAACATTTGTATCATGTGTGTGTTCTGGAATTTTGGGTGATATTCTTTCTCTATCAGTTAAAATACACCTATGATAAAAATGACAGACCCCCCATTTCTTTGTAAGTGGGCAAAGGTACAAAATCTGCAGAGTATCAAATAATAATTTCCCCACCGTACAACAAAGTGCTGCAGAAACCTAAATATAGAGCAAAAAAAAAAAAAAAAAAAATGTTCATTGGGGTTTGGATCCACTTTAGTGTTTTTGTTATTCTTGATGTTTAGGAAAATATATTGGGAAGAGTTCTTTCCCATAGCAACCAACTTTCATTTCCTAATCTGTCCACAAAGAATGTGAGTTCCTTTGCTCAGGGCAGTGGCTGCACTTTGCTGACATCTCACACATGATGTGGGAAGCGGCTTCACCCCAGACTGATGCTATCAGTGTGTATTGTCTGCTTCTCTACATCGCAGCTTCCCATGGCACACAGGACACATTCATTGGGGCCCGTCCTGAAGCCTCCTGCATGAAGATGAGCCTATGGAATGTATCCGCAACTCAGAGAATATTTTATGGTATTTGAACAATTTTTTTTTTCTTCTTAAATCTCTGCCTTTAGGGTCACATGTTGCAAAACTCCATCCCCCCCAGGGATCAGATGATGTTATTTGAGTTTGATACACACAGAAAACGCCTTGTGGAGAATGTTGGAATGCAGAACAGAAAGTTTTAGGAAGATTGCTTTTCAGCAAGATACATAAAAAATCCCAAATGCAGGGGGGGGGGGGGGGGGGGGCGCATTTCTTGGGCAGCACAGTGGCTTAGGGGTCAGCACTTCTGCCTCGCAGCAGCTTATAGTTGGCATGTTCTTCCTGTGCTTGCATGGGTTTCTTTTTAAATGCCAGACATGCTAGCCAGCGTAGATGTGCGCAGGGGGTGTGCCAGGTGTGCCAGGTGTGCCTGGGCGCATCCTAATCACCATGTGCGGTGCTCATTCCCCCTACTGTCTGTGCTTCCCCCATGTTGGCCCCTCACCCTGCAGTGCTCCTGGCTTCCCTCCTCTGCTTTCCCCACGGCTGCTGCAGAGATGTTTCAGGATGTAGAATGGGGGAAGAGGCTGGTAAATATATAATTTACTGGCGCCTTCCTTTTCTAAATAAATATTCATTCATAACTGTGTTTATTATGTTTCAGTTTGTGAATGAACAGCACAGAGCACTTCCCATTCCTTCACTGTCCGGTGCAGCTGAGGCTGCAGAGAACGGCGCGTGGGTTTGAGATTTGGGGTGCACACTCTAATCACAGGGGTCTCAAACTGGCAGCCCTCCAGCTGTTACAAAACTACAAGTCCCATGAGGCATTGCAAGGCTGATGGTTACAGGCATGACTCCCACAGGCAGAGGCATGATGGGACTTGTAGTTTTGCAATAGCTGGAGGGCCACCAGATTGAGACCCCCTGCTCTAATGTAATAGGCTGCGCACACCTTTGCCGGCCAGTTAAATGGCTCCTGTCTAAAGCCACTGTCGGAATAGAATATGTCAGCGGGAGGGATTCCCCCGTCCACCTCAACTGTCATTTTCTTTTATTCAACCCACCGGCTGGACAAAAAACAAACCAAAAAAAAGACTTAATTCTTCGTGGCATAGATTCAACAAGGTGTTAGAAACATTCCTCAGAGATTTCGGTCCGTAGTGACATGATGGCATCACACAGTTGCTGCAGATTTGTCTGCTGCACATCCATGATGCGAATCTCCCGTTCCACCACATCCAGAAGGTTCTCTATTGGATGAGATCTGGTGAGTGTGGAGGCCATTGGAGTACAGTGACCTCATTGTCCAGTGGTGAGATGATTGGAGCTTTGTGACATGGTGCATTATCCTGCTGGAAGGAGCCATCAGAAGATGGGGACACTGTAGTCATAAAGGGATGGACATGGTCAGCAACAATACTCAGGTAGGCCGTGGGGTTTAAACGATGCTCAATTGGTACTAAGGGGCCCAAAGTGTGCCAAGAAAATATCCCTCACACCATTACACCACCAGCCTGAACTGTTGATACAAGGCAGGATGGATCCATGGCTTTCATGTTTATGCCAAATTCTGACCCTCCATCTGAATGTTGCAGCTGAAATCGAGACTCATCAGACCAGACAACAGTTTTCCAATCTTCTATTGTCCAATTTTGGTGAACCTGTGCAAATTGTAGCCTCAGTTTCCTGTTCTTAGCTGACAGGAGTTGCACCCGGTGTGGTCTTCTGCTGCTGTAGCCCATCTGCTTCAAGGTGTTTTGATGTGTTGTGCATTCAGAGATGGTATTCTGCATACTTTGGTTATTTGAGTTACTGTTGCCTTTCTATCATCGTCTGCCCATCCTCCTCTGACATCAACAAGGCATTTTCCTCCTCACTGGATATTTTCTCTTTTTTGGATCGTTCTCGGTAAACCCTAGAGATGATTGTGTGTGTAAAAAATTTCAGTAGATCAGCAGTTTTTGTAATACTCAGACCAGCCCGTCTGGCACCAACAACCATGTCATGTTCAAAGTCACTTAAATCCCCTTTCTTACCCATTCTGATCAGTTTAAACTTCATCAAGTCGTCTTCACCACATCTAGATGACTAAATGCATTGAGTTGCTGCCATATGATTGGCTAGTTAGTAATTTGTGTTACCAAGCAATGGAACAGGTGTACCTAATAAAGTGTCCTGAGTTTATCAGATTAGGCGACCCGTCAGAATGTGTAACAGAAGTGACATTTTTCGCCGCCATCTTGCTACACCTCGTACCTCTCTACAGTAAGGATACAGTGAGGAGGGGAAAGCGGACATCTTGTTGCACCCACCCAAGTTTTGCACTCTACATTTATTAACAGTAAAGTGAGTTTATAAAGGGAAATACTGTACAGTACTTGGAACTCCGTCTGAATGTTTAATTTTAACAGCAGTGAATTTCTGTCAGATTAGCAAACCTGTGAGATCAGCAGGCTTGCCGCTGCTTTTTAAAATTCAACATCTAACCAGTTAGAAGGAGTTCTAACTACTGTATTTCACTATATAAACTCACTGTACTGTTAAAAAAAAGGGTAAAATGCAAAACTCCGGTGGGTGTAGCAAGATGTCTGCTTTCCCCTTCTCACTGTATCCTTACTGTAGAGGTGTGGGGTGTAGCAAGATGTCTGCTTTCCCCTTCTCACTGTATCCTTACTGTAGAGGTGTGGGGTGTAGCAAGATGTCCGCTTTCCCCTTCTCACTGTATCCTTACTGTAGAGGAGTGCGGGGTGTAGCAAGATGTCCGCTTTCCCCTTCTCACTGTATCCTTACTGTAGAGGTGTGGGGTGTAGCAAGATGTCCGCTTTCCCCCTTCTCACTGTATCCTTACTGTAGAGGTGTGGGGTGTAGCAAGATGTCCGCTTTCCCCTTCTCACTGTATCCTTACTGTAGAGGTGTGGGGTGTAGCAAGATGTCCGCTTTCCCCTTCTCACTGTATCCTTACTGTAGAGGAGTGTGGGGTGTAGCAAGATGGCGGCGACAGAATGTCACTTCCGCTACACATTCTGACAGGTCGCTGACTCTGACGAAACACCGCTGAGTATATATGCGGCTTTCTATGGGGGGTACTTGGTGAACAGGAGGAGCCAGGAGCACAGGCGGGGGACCTGAGAAGAGGAGGATCAGGGCTGCTCTATGCAAACCGAAGTAAGTTTAAACTTTTTATTTCATTAAGAAAAAAAAAAAAAACTCAAAGCTTTACAATCACTTTAAGCCTACATCCATGTGAGGGTTGTGTTCTGCTCCAGAGTTGACATCCGTGTGAGGGGTGTGTGTCCCTGAATGAAGACAATGTGAGTTTGGGGACTGCATCTGCACAAATGTCAAATTGGCAGCAGCAGCTGTGTGGGCAGTCGCTGCGTTCCAATAGACCTTTCCCACGGATACACAGAGTACCTATGTATCCTGTGTGGGTAAACACGGCCCTTGCACAAGTGTATGCTTAAGCATTCCTGTGTGAACCAAGCCTGTGTGTGTATATGCATGTAAGGCTAGGACCTTAGATTGTAAGCTCCTTGATAGCACGGAGTGATGTGCATTAATAATATTTAAAGATCTGTCTAAATGGATGGCACTGTAAATAAATAAATATATATGTATGTATGTGTATGTGTGTGTGTGTGTATGTATATATATAAATATACCAAATAAATATATATATATAAATATATATATATATATATATATATTATAAAAAATGTGAGTTAGGGACCTTAGATTGTAAGCTCCTTGAGGGTAGGGACTGATGTGAATGTACAATGTATATGTAAAGCGCTGCGTAATTTGACGGCGCTATTTAAGTAACTTTAAATAACGATAATAAATATAAAAAACATAAGAAAATGGATGTCTTTATTAAATATAACAAATGGTGACATGCTAAGCGCAAAGTGCTGGGACACACAGAAGCCAATCAGCATTTAGTCTGGTTAGATCATTACTGGGTGCAGTCCGATTACTACAGAGACCGCACTTTTCAGATCTTTGTTTCAGGCTTATTGTTTTTGAAATATATATAACTGGTACTAGTTGAAGAATTAAAGGGGTTGTAAACCCGTGTTTGCTATTTTTATGGGAAAAAAACAAACAAAAAAACATGCCTATACTTGCTCTGTATAGTCGTTTTTGACCGAGCAGTTGTTCTGGGGTCCCCTGATGGCACTTCAAGCCCCTCCTCTTCATTGGGTATTCCCACGCAAAGCTGCTTTTCCTGAGGGCACCCAATGCGTGCTTGCTCCCTAGTCCCGCTGCTGCGTTCATTGACATAGCGGGACTCACCCCCCCCCATTGTGTCACTGGATTTGATTGGCAGCAGCAGGAGCTAATGGCTCCTGCTGCGATCAATTTGTTCAATGAGGAGAGAGTGCTCATGCACATCGCTGGATCGGACCAGGCTCATATAAGAAAAAAAGGGGTGAGGTCTGCAGGAGGAGGAGGTGGTGGGGGGGGGGGGGGGGATGCCGCACAGAATGTTTATTACCTTAATGCAGTGGTTCTTAACCTCAGTCCTCATTACCCCCCACAGGCCATGTTTGCAGGCTTTCCTTTTCCCTTGCACAGGTGCTTTAAATCTAAGTCAATGGCTTGGTATTTTGGACAGCTATTTTATTAAGGGAAATTCCCAAAACATGGCCTGGTGGGGGGTAATGAGGACTGAGGTTAAGAACCACTGCCTTAATGCATTAAGGTGAAAAACCTTGCGGCTTTACAACCTCTTTAGGCCTTTAATGTAGCCTCCCCACCTCAGCATGTCATAGCTAAGCAGCTCTGAACCAGCAAAGAAAAATGGTAATCTCCCATGATGCAGTTGGCTCCTTCCCTATTCTCTGTGCAGGCTGTGCTATTAGTCAGTGTTGTCTAGTGGAGGACCAGAAATGTACATTTACATTTCCAGTGTTATGAAATAGATGGTTGTAACTGTTTTGCCTGCCAAAGATTTATATTTCTGTCCATCTAGTTCTGAGATTTACACAGCCCCGCCAGACAGCAGAATGAGGTTGATGACCTGATTGTCGCTACAACAGTTATGTAACAAAGCGTGGTCCCCCCGCAGCAACAAAGTGATTGGCTCATCTCTCATAATGCTAGCATGTTCATCGTCGGCACATGTGCACTGCGGCAGAGCCCCATTGGCTCCTAATGCTGACCCTTTTGAGTGCTGCTATACTGTGGATAAAAGAGATCAGTCGCATCAAGTCCAGGTACTTATTCTAGTTGCATTTAAACTACATTTTAATAATTGGATAATAATGAATTAAATATTTTTGCAATTGAATATATAACTTTTATTTGTGTTTTTTGAATTTCAGCTGTAAGGGCTTGTTTACACTTGTGTTTGGCGGAGCGGTAAAAATGCACGTTTGAGCCACATTTATACCAACCCCCCAACCGCTCCCTCTTAAAGCGGTAGTAAACCACTGAAAAAAAAAAACCTTCACGAAAAATGGCATAATGAGCTAGTATGCATCGCTTACTAGCACATAAAATACTCACCTTAGAACAAAGCCTTTCCAGCAGCGCCCACTCACCGCTGATTGGGCTCAGAGCTGACATCTTCTCCCGTCCTATTTCCGGGATCGCGGGCTCCGGTGCTGTGGGTGGCCGGAGCCGCAATGACGTCACTCTCACACATGGGAGCGCTCTGTTCTGTCAAGAAGCTTTTCGAAATGCATGCACCGCTGACATCCGTGGCTGCATGCAGAGTGAGAATCTCCTAAACGGTGGATGTTTAGGAGATATTAATTTTACCTACACTTGCCTTATTATAGGCTTACCTGTAGATAAAAATAACTAAGCAGGGTTTACAACCACTTTAAGGTGGAATTGAACCATAAAAATTAAACGACTGACAGGTAGTGTTTTTAATGACATAAGAGATCCTTTTTGTCTCTTTTGTCATAAATTCTTCTTCCTGCCTGTTATAGGCAATGTACACTGAACTGTGCATGTGCAGCTCGGCATACATTTACAGCACCGCTCTGTGTACACACATGCTGTGGCTGCGCTGCTTTGCAGCTTGGGCAAGATATAAATCCCTGTCAAATTAAAGGGGCTGTTCTGCAACTGCACCGCAGCCCTGTGCAGTGCAGGCAATTGTGATGCTTTTTAGGGGTTAAAGCAGGTGTGACGGAAGTAGAGCTGCACAAAGAATCGAGAATGCGATTTTAACACAGCATTTCCTTATTCAGTGCAGAGTTTTCTCTCCTCAAGCTAACAGCTGTCAAAAAAAAAAAAATAGACAGCCTAACAAGTTTATTAACATCGCTTGGGTGGAGATAAAGAGAAACATTGTAACATTTCAATCTTTATGTTCTGTTCACATCTAGACGTTGCGATTTTACCGGCGTTTTTGCAGCATTTTTGTACAGGCGTTTTTAAGGATAAAAAGTCACCAATGTAAAAGCAGTAAAAGAAAAGCTCCTGTACATTTTTTGAGCGACAGGTGTTTTGCTGTAGGCGACAGAATGCTCAGATGTGAACATGGGCCATTGAAATGAATGGGATTTGTATTGTTGGGCGTTTTTAAAGCTGAGGCTTGGAGCAGAAAAACGCACAAAAACACCTAGATGTGCACAGAGCCTTAGATCAAAGGAATGAACTTCTGTCTGTAGATGAGGTGCAGTTTAACCACTTAGACTAAGCCTTTTTCTGACACTTGATGCTTACAAGATGAAAATCTGTATTTTTTTGCTAGAAAATTACTTCGAACCCCCAAACATTATATTTAATTTTATTTAAAGACCCTAGAGAATAAAATGGCAGTTGTTGCAATATTTTTATGTCACACTGTATTTGCGTTTGGTCTTTCAAAGGCAATATTTTTTGAAAAAAATACACTTTAATGAATAAAAAAAAAAAAAGCGAAACCGTAAAATAAGCCCAATTTTTTTGTATAATGTGAAAGATGATGTTACGCCGCGAGAATCGTGATCTTCTAAGCAAAAAAATTTTGATTCTCATTTTAGCCAGAATCATGCAGCTCTAGAAGGAGGTGATATAATGCCACCTCACTGCCTATCAAATGCCCTCTGAAAAGTGATTTACTGCTAAACACTCTTCAGATGGCTAAAGCTAGTGTAAACTAGCCACTAAAGCGGTAGTAAACTAAAAAAAAAAAAAACATTCTCCCTACTAGCACATTATGAAAAACTTACCTTGAAATAACTCTGCAGCGGCCTGCTGTCCTGCTGGCAGAGGCTTCCATCTTCACCCGGTCTTCTTTCCGGGTGAAGATGGAAGCCTCTGACGCCACGATGACGCCACTCCTGCGCATGCGCACAGTAGCCACAGCACAGGGCTCTCACGGAATGGTATGGGTATGCCATTCCTTCAGAGCGCATGCGCCGGTGACATCACTGGCTGCTCACCTGAATATCTCCTGAATGGTGCACGTTTAGGAGATATTCATTTTACCTACAGGTATGCTTTATTATAAGCTTACCAACAGGTAAAAATCGAATTCAGGAGTTTACTACCACTTGAAGCAGTATTTGATTTCTAGGACTGCAGTCTTGATGAATACATTCATGGATTGCCTGTGTGCTTTTATAATCATGATTGATTCCTGATAAATGGGGCGCTCTGCAGCATTTCACTTATTAAGGGATCATTGGGTCCAGTGTGCCTTTCCAGACAAGTGGGTGGTATAGAATATTGAGATTTTAATAAAACGGGAGGATTGTAGGTTCCCATCTGGGGGTAGCTTAGACTGATGGACCATATCGTGTGGATGGGGGAATCTATGGAATGGGCAGAGTGAGAGAAATCTGTGTGTGTGGCCAGGCTGAGCTTTAGATGATTTGTCCATACGGCAAAGGGCAGAGTACAAAAACACAATACAACCCATTACAGTACATAGTCTACTAGACACAAAATGTGATACGTTCCTTTAAATCAGTGGTTCTTAACCTTTCTAGTGCTATTACCCCTTGATAAAATTTCCCAAGTTGTGGGGACCCCTAACAGTAAAATTATTTTCATAGCGTGGGTTGTCAGCACTCAAAGCAAGA